>BQNB010095379.1:0-19947 GCA_026074375.1 Tanacetum coccineum
CATTCCTTTTGGTTCAAAGCGTCACCTATAACATTCTCCTTTCTAGGGTGATAACGAATTTATACCTATGACGGTGTCACGATTACTAAGTTTTACGTATTACGTCGACGTTTGAATGGGTGATTTATTAAATTCCTTAATGGCGAGCAAACTTGACAGGGAATTGTCCTAGGGCGACTAGTGATGTGTCTTGACTTTTCGAGATAAGGTTTGGTGTAAGGTGATGTCAACCTTATGTAGTAATGTGGAGCAAAGGTCTACTTAGTTACTATGGATACTGGTTTAGTTTCCTGTGACAAACACGTTTTATGAATACAAACACAAAATTTTTGCATTTCGGGTATACAAGTAGAGAGTTATTTTGACAAAAGTTTTAGGATAACTACTACTCAGCATGGCATGGTCCTTCCTGAATTGTACATAGGTGATCAGGCTATGTATAATTGAGGACTAATGATGCAATGCTCATCTTCGTCAAACTAAGGTTATGTAGTAGGTAGTATAAAATAGTTTTATAAGATGACAAAATGATTCACAAGATGGAAGCAAAGTTGTTTATAGGATGACAACAAAATGGTTTGCGAGAAAACCGTAAGATGGTTTACAAGACAATAGCTAAATAGCTCAAGATAGTAAAATAATTTATGCTTTGGGAATAAAAATAGTTCATGAGGCATTCGTGAAAGGATTGTAAAGTAGTTCATAAAATGTTAGTTTATTAAACGATAGTAACATAATATCAATGATTAGTAAAACGGTTTATCATGTGATAGTGAAATAGTTCATAAAGTCGTTGTAAATATATTTGAAGGCCTATAATAGTAGGTATCAATGAAACATCCAAGTGCAATAACATCCTCCTCTCTCATGTAACTGTTGCCTCAGCCGGCGATCTACCTCAATCCTTTGTTGCATCTCACAAAAAGGGTGAACTTGTGACATAATCGATTAAAAAGCTAATGCATCAAACGTCTTCACAATATCCTTATCTGATTTAGTGCGAACAAGACATGTTTATTACACCTCAGTTATGGATCACTGTTGGTCCTTGACCTACCTCACCATAACCGCTAAACCATTGATCCATCTCAGATCAAATCAGTGACAATAATAATACAGTGTAAAAACAGCAGGTAATTATTACCAGATACAAATGAATATTTGTACCTCAGCTAAGGTTCATCGCTGATTCCCAGATCAAAACTCTCTATAGCCGGTTGAAATATAACAATGGGTGTGGTCCCGGACTAAAACTTGGCATTATTATGTTGTATAATAAACGACTTTTGAACACCAAACCAAATCAATAAAAAGTAACCAAGCCATAAGCATCACATCGTCCAAGATCCAAGGGCGTCTATGAACCTATGATATGTGTTGTCCGATATCGATCAACACTAGCAGCACAAACAACAGAACCGTCGCTAAACCTGTCGGAACCGTATAAGCACCAGGAGGAACCGATTTAAGTGACCAGTAGAAACTTATAGCGACCAGCAGAAACCGAGACCAACAAATAGTAGGAACATAATGAAACCAGCAAGAACCAAGTGACCAGTAGGAATTACTGAGTGTGACTAGAACAAATGAATATGCTTACATGTACTCAGATCTAGCCCAACATTCATATCTAGTCACGAACCTGATGTATCACTTCTGGAAAACATAGATCCCTTGGATATGGTAACCTGCTGCTTTGTGTGAAACCTGCTTGCTCTTCAACCCACGACTGCTGCTACAGAAGAATTAGGGTTTGCATAAAAACCCTAAAATCAAATACGCCTTTTTATTAATAAAAACAGAAAAATAATTTACACGAAAACCTTATCAATCCTAGATCAAGAGCCACGAGGCTCTGATACCAATTGTAAAATCCAAGAATCTGGACTCAACTAGGGTATGAATAACATTGATTGATTAAGCACAACGGAATATGAAATAAGAATACAATCAACATTACTAATAAGGTTTTCTTTATTCAAACATGATAAAGAAACTAACTAGCTAACTACTAAACACGCTTTCTAAGCGTCTAGACTCTCATTGGAGAAGTCTGCTATGAAAAAATGAATGCCCCTAACCTAGACGCCTACCCCTCTTTATATACTAGAGGGGTTATGGTTTACATGACAAGATATGATCAAAAATTAGGAAACTATAAATCAGCATTAAATACTATTTGTCTAATCTTCAATCAGCATTAATGTTATTCCAGCTTTGTCTTGTAGGTCCTCCATCTTTAATATGTTTTGTCATAATCAACTCAAAGTATAATTCCCAACACTTCTCTTATTTCATTCCACGTAGTAATAGTTTCTTCATTAAGTTCATTCAACCAAGTCTTAGCTTCACTGGTTAATGAGAAAGGAAAAGTCCCCAACATAACCGCCTCCTCTTGATTTTCACCATATTGGAAATGGTTACTAATCTCAAGAAAATCGGCAACGTGTTGATAAGAATCGGATTGGATTCGCCCATCAAATTGATTATCTCGGATTATTTGCATGTGGGTACCCTTGATATGGAAATTGTTTGAACTAGGGAGCTGAACAATACCATAACTAGGCGTTGGAGCAATGGTCATAGTGCTTGACCACATGGGTTGGTCATTGGGATCAATAATAATTACGGTGGGGAATCGCGTGGTGTTTTGAATTTCTCCATCAATATTTTGATTTTTGATTTTACAGCAAAAACTTCCTCGATGAACGGTTGTTTGACATGAGGTTTGAGTGATTTGATTTCGAGGGGTACGTTTGGTGTCTTTTCGGATTTAGTCATCTTTTTGATTTTTCGTTTAAGTTCGCGGAACGGACTAGCGAGATGTTTACCCCAAGAACGTGGGTTTATACAATCCCAGAGCGATTTGCAAAAAGTCATAGAAAAAAAATAATAAATAAGAACAAAAATCTCTTTGTATGTTTTAATAATATGACGTAAAAGAAAAATAAACTTAACGACTATAAGAGGAAAAAAAATATATTACTAGTATTATTTTTACTATTACTATTACTACGAGAAGATTTAGCAAAATAATAATAGTTACGACTTCAATTATTTTTTCTTTTTCTAATAGACTTTTTTAGACCTTTTAAGACACTTTTTTATTAGTAGATGGTACTCGAACCACGCTTTTTCTATACATATCGGCATTTCGTATAAAGGTTATTATGTCAGCAATAGTATCACTACCCATGATTAATTAAAATTATTGGTGCCTCCAAATTCAGATTTAATCAACATGTTTTTCTTTTAATCAAAGTATTTAGACAATGACGGGTTTCGGATCAAACCGGAAGGATAAAAATACAAAATTAGCACAAGGTCACAATGGGACGATTGGGTGGTGTTAGGTTCGGGTCTTCCGGGTTTGATTATTCGAGTAGCTTTTAAAACTTTTTTTATATTCTAATTCTTATACTAAGACACAAACAAAAAATAAAAACAATTAAAAAGAAAAACACAAACGAAACCACAAACGAATATTGTACCAAATCGATCAAATCGGGCGGTTTGACGGACTTCGGGTTCTAACCACGGGATTCGGGATCAAACCGTAGCGGATAGAAATACGAAATTGGCACAAAGGTTTAAAACGGGGCTGTTGGATGGTGTTTGTTACGAGATTTAGGCAATTGGACAAAAAGCGGGTAATTGGTTCTTTCCTCGAAGAACGGTTGTTCCTACAAGTCAAAAACACAATTATGAACGGTTTTGGGTAAGGATAAAACTGAGGTATAAAGGTTAAACGGGTTTTTCAAAAAAAATAAATTTGGTTTTTGATCAAAACGATCCAGCCGGCCGGCAGGCAATCCAGCCAGACGGCTGGATGATTTTTGTGGATGACAAAAGAAGCAGCCGTGGGCTAGCCGGGCGGCTGGAGTGGGTTTTGGTGAATTTTCCGCAAGCTAAATTAAGCACAAGAGATATAAAACGAAGCACAGATTCAAAGCGCATAAAAACACAAACAAATCCCCAGCAACAACACCAAAAACTTGATGTGTCTCGCGACTAGTAGTTTTAAATTTATAACACGATTTACTAGATAAAGCTAAGAAAACACGGGCAAGTATGACCCTTTCGTATGTAGTTAGTTTGTTGTGGTAAGCCGAGGTCGTTCACTAGGATTTGGGTGTTTTCAATTGTGAAGAATCTATGTAACAATAAGCTATATGAAATTGGTAAAAAGGATGTCACAAGCTAAGATACCATATAAGTAACAATTAACACATATATGATGATTATGCGAATTCAATAAGTAAAAGACAACACTTGTTTGGATTATTTCATAATACTTGGATTGTTCATATGAGGATGGTTTTGACAAATCGATTAAAAGTTAAGAATATGATGGTGACAAATTCCAATCTTTGATACTAAAGTATATAACCCACACGTATGATCATAAGGCAATAAAATCAAGTATTAAGCCAAATCAACCAATTCTCGATTATGTTTATTTAATAAGTTTTATTCGCGCTTCGTTTCACAAACTTGTTAACAATCACACCCGGGTTTGTTTGCATAATCAAGCCACTAAAGAAATGGTCAATACAATAGATAATCATCCATAGACAAAATGATTATAACTAGTTGAATGATGAAAACACTTTCGACCTGTGAAATTACCAACAACTAACCAATTATGATAAGCAATCGATCAAAACTCAAGCACAAATGGATCTCAAACATAACATGAAATTGATCACAACCATAATCAAACACAAACAATCCTCATATCATAACATAATCCAAACAAGTGTATAAATGACTACTCCATGATTATTTCAACAAAAATCAAATTTCAACAATCATATCATTCATAAACATTCTGGAAATATAAAAGTAGATTACCAAAGTAAGATTACAATAGGTAATGGAAGGATTTAAGCAACCCTTAAAGCCTCTAATTGACTACAAGCTTCGCACCAACCAGAAAATGATACCCGACACCTTCCTTGATGTTCTTGAGCACTACTTCTAGAAATGGCAGAGGTTTTGAGGTCTTTTGGGAGTGATAATGGTGTGTAAATTTGTCCTTAAGGGTGAAGGAGAAGTTTTGATGGTGTAGAGAAGAGATAATGGTGAGTTGATGATATAAAACTAAGCCATGAGACTCCTTTATATAGTAGTAAGTACCTGATATTTGCTTAATTGTACATTAATTTACCCGGGATTTTGCCAAATAAAAGCCATAAAAATGCCAAAAGAATAGAAAATGTGTGCTTTTGTGTCCAATTGTGCAGGAAAGGATTACAAAGACAAAAAGAAGCAAAAACGATCAAAAACCGACAAAGAACGGAAGAGACAAGAGCAAGAGTGAAGAATCAGCCAAAGATCACAGCCGGATCAGCCCGACACAGTCAAACTCAGAAATTAAGAGAGTCAAAGGTCAAGAATAAAGTCAAAGGACCAAGAATGACAAGTATTCAAAGATTTAAGGGCTTATTTGGAAGATTAAAGATCAAGGGACTAAAGTTGCAAAAGAGAAAAGTGAATTATTAAAGAAAAGAAAGAACAAAGCAAAGCCAAGGACTGAATATGTCAATTCCAAACCTTCTTTATAACTACAAAATGGGCGGAGCAACCACAAGGACTGAAAGTGCAATTCACTCAAACTTTTAAACACACAAACGCGGTTTAAATCCCCTAACAACTTCCCAACCGTTTTTCCCGCCAAAAATTCCACAAAACCCATTTCCCTGTAAACTCACCCCCGCTCCTCTCTATCACTTCAACCCTTTTCTAAACCCTCCTCCACCTCATCCAGCACACGTGTCAACCAGCAATTGGTCCGAACACCTCATTGATCTCATCCAACGGCTATAAATCAACTTAGCATGATCAATGGCTATGATTTGAATGATGATTCTAGAATTCTACTCCCCTCTTCTTCATTCTTCTATAAATAGCAGCTTAGGACTCACTTTTTGTTGTTGTTGTTTTTGTTTTTAAATTTCAGTTTTGTATTTCCTTTAAAAATAAGCATTTTACTTTTAAGTTTTTGAATTCAGTTTAAATCACTTGTACCTTTCTTTCTTTCAACTTGTACCTCACGAATTTGAGTAATATACTTCAGTTTTCAAGTTTCCTTAAGCTTTTGATTCCAATTTTAAGCTGTTTCACCTCAATAAGCCCTCAATAAGCTCGTTTGAGCTTATTCATATTCATAAGCTCAAATTCATTTAGAATTCTGTTTTTAATGATTCATTAACCTTTTATAATCATTTTACATTCATTTGAGCTCATTTGTGTTCATTTTGGGAGCTTATGGAGTAATAAGCTAGTCACAGCTTATAGAGCTTGGTATAGAGGCTTTGGAGCCAATTAGGTTTATGAATTGAGCCACTCACTCTACTAGAGTGGCTCTAGTTCTGAGACTTCATTATCCTCAGGTTCCTTATTCATTTTAATCATTTTAGCTTATCAAATTAGCTTATTCCTTTGTTATATCTTGAGCTTAATTCTTTTCATAATGTTTGGACAGTGTTAAGATTACAATTTCTTCAAGCATGAACTAGTTAACATCATTAAAGTACAGCTTAGTTGATAAATTTTGTTTTTAGTTTCAATAAGCTAGGAGAGGAAGTACTTATTTCTTTCAAATAAGCTGTGGATTTTAGTTGATAATAAGCTCTATTAGGTTATTTAGAGTAGAAGTACATAAAAAGTTTTAGCTGTTTTAGATTTTAAAACAGTTTTAAGCATCATTTAGTTTGGACAGCTATACTATAAGGAGTGTTTGGATTAGGATTACTTTGACTCTTTAAGTCAAAGGTTTCTTGTGAAACTCTTCTATACAGCTGAAAATAGATATAATAATAAAAGTTTAGTAGGTTTTAGAGTTTAGTTGGTTGAATTACCAAGTTTAGCATCTAAAATCCTTTTCACAGCACCAGGGTAAATGAATTGAGTAGGACATTTTAGGTTTGGTTGTGTTTATAGTTCCTTATTGTTAACTTTTGTCATTTAAGTTGTAAATACCCTTAGTAAAGTGTTTTGAAAGTCTAAAGCTCAAATTTCTTGATAAACTTGTTAAAGCTTGGTCTATTTCTTTTCTAAATCATTGAGCTCACATCTTAAGCTACATTAAGTTTCCTTTGTTTTCAAATTTCATCAAGTAATAAGCTAGATATAAGCCAAAATGTAAAAACCCCCTTTGAGCCTTAGTTTCTGTGACAGCCAATTAAGTGCTTATTTTTCAGCTTATTGAGTTGATTAAAGTCCAAAGTGTTTTTACTAATGTTGTTAGGAATAAGCTAAACTACAATTTTTTAGTTTTAAGTTTTTGCTCATTCTCAATTTTTCAATAAGCTAAATAAGCAAAAATCGCGGGGTCTATTTGGAACTTTTCTTAAAGTGTAGGGTCCCCCGTTTGTGCTATTGTGTAAATTTTACCTAATTACCCCGCCTACCCTTTACTTTTCTCCTAAAAAGTCCTAAAAAAGACTAGTTTCTGTGACAGCCTCTAGTTGCCTTATCTTTCCTAGGCTTATTCTTTGGTCTAAGGAATGTGCTTTTGTTTTAAAGTTGTTAAAATACGCTAATAAGCAACTTTTGGTAGTTAATTTTTTGCTAAATCCCTCAAAATTAAATAAGCCAAAAATAACTCATAGTGCGGGGTCTGTTTGTTCTTTTCCTAAAAGTACAAGTTTCCGTATTACCATAGATGGTAAATTTCTAGAACTTCGCCCGCCAACCTCTACTTTCCTTTTTATCACATTCCTACCCTGCTTTTCCTATTTTCTTTTAATTTCCTTTATTATTAAAGTAGTAAGTAGTAATTAGGTTAAAAATTTTTTAAATAAATCAATTAGTTGAAAAATTAAAAGTAGAAATTTGGGCTTTATTTTTTATAACTTTCTGCATATCTTTTAGTTTCTAAAAATCATTTTTTCCCATATTGTTTCTCATTAAATTTGTATTTTCTAGAAATTAAAATAGATTTAAGTTAATTACTTTTTCTTAGAAAATTCATAAAAAATAGAAAAATAGTTGAAAAATTAAAATTCTTTTTGCATAATTCATTTTAGTATTTTTAAACCAATTTTCCATATTTTTCCAGTTTGATTTGTAATTTTTAGGAATTAAAATAGATTTTAGTGAATTACTTTTTCTAGGAAAAATCATAAAAAATAGAAAAATAGTTAAAAAATTCTAATTCTTTTTCCTAAAATTTTCATTTTAAATTTGTGATTTTTAGGTATAAAATTTGTTAAAAGTTGTGCTTTAGATTTTAAATTTCAGTTTTAGCTCGCGTTTTTACATTCCGTGCATTTAAATTTCGCGCTAGTTAATTGTTTTTAATTCATGTTCTTATCTTTTGTAGTGTAATAAGAATTCAAAAATCCCTTTATCATTCTTAGCTCGATTCCGAATTATTCCTAAATTCTCAATTCACGATTTCGTTGGGACACGACCCGAGGAACAGTACTTCCCGGATAAAAATATACGAATTGTGTTTTCTTTTGTGAGATTTTTACCTTATATTTCTCTTGTTTGAGAAGTATTTTGGAAAGAATTTCTTACGGGATTAATACTATAAGTATATTAAATTTGTTTTACCGCAACCAGTTCACTACGGGACGTATAACTTATATCATTGTGATCATGACACCTTTTCGATAAACGTGGTATATTCACATTGAACCGACAATAACCGTACACGTCCGCGAGAAAGGAAATTGAATCGTGTTCTTTATAAGAATTCAAAACAAAGATGACAAGTGAAACAGGAGGGAAACGTGTTTCTTATTAATTATATTTCAAAATTTGCACTTTTGGCCCTCCTTCATAACTATTTTCACTTTTAACATTTAGTTTTTAAAAGTTTTACTTTTACCCCTTTGTTCTTACAACTCTTTCAATCTTAACCTCTACTTTTCAAAACATTTTCATATTTAGTTATTTGTTTTCAAGATTTTTTTTACTTATATTATTTTCAATAATTTAGCCCTTCTAGTTTTAATTAATTACATCATTAGTCCTCATTTCAAGTTTTTTTTTCTAATAATCGTTAATTAAGCTCAAGTACCTTAACGTCAACACCGATTCATCGAAAACAACAATTATACATTCACGGTTTCTTCTTGATTTAGTAAAATCTCGCGAAATACTCACGTGTTTTCTCGGTTTAAATCATAGATTTGTAAAATCCCGCGAACGTTAATTGATTTCAATCCACAACAACAATCACTTTACCTACTTCAGATCCTACAAATTATTTTCACTTCACAATTCATGTTACAATGGAAACGAAAGATACTTTATCTTCGTGTTCGGATTTAGATGAACAAGAGATACAACATCTGCAAAAGCAAGCAAAGATTTTGAAAGAGAACTCCATGAACAAATTGAATGCACTCAAAACAACAATTCAACATTTTCAAGTTCCAACTCCTCAATGTACTACGAGTTTAGAGAGGCTTTTCACCGACTCTTTAATGCCGACGTAGGAACTTTTAAGGATGTGTTATCTCGAAACATGCAGAATTTAGAATGGACAACTCAACAAAAAGAAACACTTTCACGAGAAGGATTCCAATACTGGTCTAAGTATGATCCCTTCTTAACAACTTCAGATTTGCATCCTCCTGAGAGATAACTTCACCATGGATTTCAAGTTGACTAATGAGCTTTTGAAACCTATCATAGGTTTTATCCAGTCCTTCTTGACTTGATGCAGCAAAGTTTTCATAATTCTGCTTGAGAATGGTCTTCTGCATCTTCTTTGATTCCTTGTTGCCTCCAAACCTATTCTTGATAGCTTCCCATAGGGACTTTGCATCCTTGCAGGCATGAAACTTCAGTAGGTGCTCATCAGGAATGGCTAGCATAAGAGTGCTTTTTGCTTTTAGTTCATTTTTCCTTGCTAGCTTTTGTTCAGCAGTTTTAGGAGGAATAGGACCTTCAGCACCAGCACTAGCTGATGCAATTGGTGAAACTGAATCACCATTTACTATTACCTCCCAAAGGGCATGATTAGTGAAAGTAAGGTATTGTTCCATCCTCATGCTCCATAGATCATACTCCCTAGTTTTGAGTACTGGAAGTTTTAGTGCAGACACTGTTTGGGTAGTTTCTGACTGTGATTCCATCTTCTCTTTGATTATGAGATCTTGTGTAGATATAGTGTTCTTCTTATTCAAAGTTTCTCAACAAGCTCTGATACCACTTGTTGATCCCTTTTGAACAGATCTTACTTAGCTTGTTAAAGCTTAGTTGTATTGGATAGATCCAAAACAACTATAGTAGAAACTAAGATTGATAATATCGCAAACTATGCGGAATCTAGTTTATAATACTAAGAAGAATAATGAAATACTAAAACAAGATCTTTACTAAACTTTTAATATATTGAAAACTATTTGAGTTACAAAATAGCTATGAATACTAACAATGATTGCTATGCAAACTATGAAAAACTAATATGAAAACTGATATCTAGATCTATGCCTTAGGGTTCCTTTTATACAACAAGAAAACCCTAATGGGCTTACAAAACGCGTCAAGTGATTAATTAATGCATATCTATTCCTAATATATCTCATGCATATCACTTTAGCAGTACTAACTATATAACTAACAGTACTAATAAACTGACAGTACTAACACTTTGTACTAGCAGCACTAACTATTAAACTAATAGTACTAACAACTTAGACTGTTTTCTCTAATCTTCAGCAACAACACAAACTTGAACCAGCAGCATTAAGTCATAGAAGTCTCTATATCCCAAAAATCCTCTCCTAAACTTGATATTCATCTTGTTAATCATCAAGTTTCTTCATTACCTTCATCTTGATCACTAGGAGGATGTATCCAAACACTCTTCTACTTCTTAAGTTGTGATCTTGTAAACCAGAGAAGCTCATAAGCCATTTCACACTCATGATCAACTTCTAATCTTCTACTCGGCATTCTTGAAAGCATCTCTTGTGTAAGAGGATATGTCTTCTCTATTAGCATGTGAATAGCAATTCTAGTATCCATCAGTAATACATGAACTCCACATGAATCAAATAATCTCTAGCTGATCAATGTGTAGTCCTGTTGAGCTTTCTAGATGTCATCATCTTTACTTGGTTAAAACACAGTAATGAGATCTCCCCAAAGTAATCTATCATATCCTTCTGGGCTAGCAGTCTCAAATCTTTCTTTAACAAGCCTATATAGATCTAACACATCTTGCCTATCAAAATCATCAAGCATTTTTGTAAATATCTTGTAAGATTTAGTACTTCCATCACCATTTATGATCTTATAATACATCTTATCTTCTGATAGAGCATGTGTCTTCCAATCAACTATTAGATACTTTATAGCTAATGATTCAACATTTACAGCTTCATCATCTCTTGAAATTATATCCAAATAAGCTCTAAGCGCTTCCTTCCCAGCATCATCCTCTATCTTTTGTCTCTTGACACTTTCATCATCAAGTTTTTCACCTGTTCTTCTCCTAGCAACTATTTTCTTTCTACTGTCTTTAGCTTTACCTTTTCTACTGTCTTTAACCACTTCAGAATCTATAGGAACAAAGTCATTGATCTACTTCTGCTCCATTTCATACAGCTTCTGAATTTCTTTAAAGCTCTTGATCTTCATCTAATTGTGAGTGTACTTGCCCATGTGTTTCAGATAAGTAACCATCTTGTTTCTGAGTAGAGCTTTGGTTGGTGGCTTGTTTCTAATTTGTTCAGCTCTCTGTGCAGCAAAGAACATTTTCCTTTCAACAATCATTTCTACCAACATTCTAGACTTTTCTTCAATGATGAATTGTTCTCTTTCTTCTTGTTGAAGTCTTTCTGCTAGTAATTCATCTGCATCCATTCTTGCTTGAATATCTTCCATTTGTTCAATCAATGCTGCATCCTTGGCCTCTTGTTTTGCAGCTCTTTCCCTAGCAATCCTTTGCTCTCCCTCAAACTGTGCTTGTTCTTCTTCAAACAGTCTTTGAGCAATCTCTACATCCCTTTGAATATGAGCCTTTATAGGGTTTTTTAGAGTAGGTTCAGGCTCCATCATCTTGCCTTTACCTTTGTCTTGGCTTTGTACTGTTGGTATTGGTGTTTCTCTCCTTGGTTCTTCTTCAACATTACAAATCACTACTAAGGTTGTTCTTGGTCTTGTGCTCCTAATAGCCATAAGTGTATCAGCAATAGTCATCATCTCATCTTCAAAAATATCCCCAACGGTACTTGTAGAAGGATCAGCAGTACTAACATTTGAAGGTCTAACAACACTAACATCAATACTAGCAGTATTAACTGTATCCCCATTCGTAGTAATTTGTTCAGCAGTATTCCTCCCCTGAGTTTCTGCATCACCTTCAACATTCTCCATTGCATTATCTACATCAAGCTCAGCAAAGTCATTATCATCAATGTCACACCCCCAAAATATCAGAGTATAATGGCAACCGAGGGCGTGTGACTTCATGAATATCATACTTCTAAGCAATAAAGAATGACCTCTATATGAGACGTTTAAGAAAAGTAATCACTTGTATTAGGAAATAATAAATTGTTTATACATTCTGCGGAAGCATAACAATAGACAATATGACATCGTTTTTGAATAGTATAAATGATCTTTAGATAACTGGAAATGACTGCAATGCATGAGACTTCATATAGCATCTTCGCTCTTAATACCTGAGAAAAACATTGCTAAAGTGTCAACATAAAGTTGGTGAGTTCATAGGTTTTTGTTTAAACAAAAATAGTTTATGAATCACAAGATTTCATCCGCATATGACAATATAATAAATACAAAGTCATATAATTTGCATTACTATCGTCTAAGCTCATGACACTGAAGCGTTAATATATACCAACAATGAATGAATGCCCTTGTAGGTGTTTAACCCGAGACACCCGTAATGTGACTCAAATGAAATTGTGTTTGCTTGACTAATGTCAGTCCAAGACAAACAGGGACGTCAATCCCGATATATCTATCCATAACATTCGCGCTTACAAGTAATTAACGGTTCATGATAAATCGGGCAAATAACAACTTGGGCTAAACAGGGACTTAAACCAATCAGTAATGAGTAGTTGTACTTGTATTCACACATTTGAAATAAGCAATGTCCTCACCCTAAAAGATGATTTAAAACAATAGAGTATGGGCTATGAAAACTCACCTTGTCAGTTAATCGTCCGGAATTGATAATGGATCAATGCACGTCAAATAGTAACTTGGTCAAATACCTAAGTAATTATAACAAATCTGAGTTTATATTCTAAAACTCAATGTATGAAATGAATTATGCAAATGAGTCATAAAAGGCATTGGCTGTTTATGAGATAATGTTTTAAATAGTTTTCAAATGTTTATTTAAACCGTTGAGCTATAGGTATTAAAGCGCGACTTTACATCTATAGAGTTTAATATACACAAAATTATACGTTGTCACTTTATATTTACCTATCTTTTGGTGATCTTTGTCAATACTATAGTCGTTAAATAAATTCGTAATCTTGTCTCGGATTTTTATATTTTTTCAGTTCGTTATCTTTGTTTAATTAATTTATAAAATGAATCTAATTATGTCTAATCTCCTTAACTTTTCAAAATAACAAGTTTTAGTTTTCTCTAATTCTACATTTAGTAATTTAACACAATTAAACCCCTTTAGTTTTCCATATTACACATTTTAATCCTAATTTCCTAAAATAGTATTTATCCGAATGTTTAACTCTTTATATTTAAATTTTCCTAACGCCTTTAATCACCTATACTTTGAAACGTTTTAAACCCAGTTAAGCTTTTAAATATCTTTAGTGTTAAAGAGTTTACATAAAACCCGTGTTAAATTTGTTTACACGTTTATAATTTAAATTCGTCGTTATTATTCCTAGTTCCTCGAAAATCGTCATTTATAACTTTGCTATCCTTTCGTAATAGTATTGTTTCGTTACTAGTTTATCAACTTGTTCGGTCTCGGCATAGAATGACCCAAAGGACTCGAAAAACATTTATGTTTTAATACTTCTTTCGTCAGGTGAAGTTACATGCAAGTTTTAGAAAGTGTTTCATGCATTATTCCTATACAATACAACAAAACACATGGCCTACTTCCTATTTCTTTTTATGTTTCCTGTCGAGCCCAACAGTGGGTTGTTAACCACTTTTTGTGTTTCTCTTCCTCAAAAAGGCCACCTAAACATGTATAACTAGGTTTTCCCCTTTTACCCCGCATGATCCTGTTTTATATGGTTAGCCACGAGCTAGTTAAACACCAAGACATAAGGACGTTGTTACGTCCTTTGCAGGCTTAACAGTTGTGACAATGGCAGCAGCCTTTTATGGCTTGCTTGTGCGCATTGTGGTGCGTCTCATGATGCAACCCGGTGTCAAGGTACTTGAGGTCTTGGTACAAACCAACGAGCATAACTTAAGCTCGGGTCCCCTTAGATCTGTGGACTACCCAACTAGCGATCCACTAACTGCAGAACAATTTCAACAGCCCTACTGTGGACATTGTCTAGCGTCTCCTCTTCCTGGTGCGCCTAGGTAGGGTTTTGTCGAGGTCACAACATAAGTAATCTTATGTAAATCACGTATAACCTAGTGTCTACTCGTCTCTAGGGAGCCAATGTTTCATAATCACATACATGTGTCGAGTCAAAGTTTTTATAAAGTTTCTTGGTTCATTATTCATTTTTGTTAATGACATGTTTTACACTAGTTCATTTTAGGACGACGCCTATGTCTTCATTTTCATGTGCAGCCCTACAAGAGCTCGGCATGCGTACGTACACAAGGATCATGCATGGGTTGCACCATGCATGTCGTACACTTGTCATGCAAACTGAGGCTCTCGTCTAGCTCGTCAGGCTAGACGTGTTTCATTTGCGTTGCTCGTTAGCCTACAATGTGAATGACAGAATAAAGTTAGATGTTAATCTACGAGGGAGACTTACCGAGGTCCAAGTTTGCTAGACAATGAGGAAAGGTGATGGTGATAAGAGGCTCGAACCACCCTTGGTTATTACCCTTTTTAAACTCGGCGCCTCTAGACTCTTGAACCCAACAAAAAACCCTAACTCTAACCGTATTGTTTACTTCTTGTTTTCAAAATTTAGTTGTGCTAGAAGTGTACATGCATGGTTCTTATTTATACACAAAATACTAGCTTGGTTACTGGAACTTTCAAATGCATGTGAAGTGATATTACACCCACTATTGGACAATAGTGATAGTTTCTAATACTATTGGTTATCATTGGTACTTCCTAATACTATTGGGAATACCTACTATTCTTGACTTTTAAATCTTGAATCAGATATTGAAACGTAACTTGGCATGTGGAGTTTGAAAAAGAAAGAATAGGTAGGGCAGTCATGTAAGGAATATACATGATGGTGTTTTATTTTACATATTTTGAATTTGGTCACAGGTTGCCATATCTTTTAATTTACATATCAAATTTTTGAGATGGATAGTGTACCAAGATGGAGTCTTTATGAAGAAGAACTTTGGATATTGACATGGGCATGGGTATTTGTTTGAGTATAGGCGGTTTCATAAAAATAATATAAGTAGATGACTTCGTTTCACCAAATGTGAAATAAATATGGTTTTATCGCTACAAGTTATAAAATATCTTTTTAGATGCAAAAGCAATAATAGTGATATTCGCGTGCTATTTAGACTTTCTATAACACGAAGTAATGCATGTCGTTCATTGAATAACTTTCTTTTGAGATTAACGGTAAATTTTGCAAATTTTACGGTACATAATTTTACTTAAGGAAAAGGAGAAATCTGAATTTTACGGAGTGTCACAGTCTCCCCAGGTTAGAAGATTTCGTCTCGAAATCAAGACGTTGTAGGAGATTGTGGATTTGCGAACAAGTGAGAGTATTTGCTTTTGAACTGGTCCTCACGTTCCCACGTGTATTCTGGACCTCTACGTGCATTCCGATGGACTTTAACGATAGTATACGGCTTCGCTTGAGTTGCTTGACCTCACGGTTCATAATCTTTACGGGTTCTTCAACAAAATTGAGTTTGTCGTCGAGTTGAATTTCCTCCAGGGGAATAACGAGTGTGTCATCGGACAAACATTTCTTTAAGTTGCAGACTTGGAACACATTGTGCACTCTACTAAGTTCCTGGGGCAATTCCAACCGGTAAGCTACTGGACCAATCCTTTCTATGATTAGAAAGGGTCCAATATAATGAGGGTTTAACTTTCCACATTTTCTAAATCGAATTACACCCTTCCAGGGTGCGACCTTGAGCATAACCTTATCTCCAACTTCAAATTCAAGGGGCCTACGCCTCTTGTCAGCGTAGATCTTTTGTCGATCACGTACCGCTTGCATGCGATCTCTAATCTTAAAGATCTTCTTCGTAGTATCGTGAATAATCTCTGGTCCGGTGAGTGGTGCTTCTCTAACTTTAGCCCAACAAACAGGTGAACGACACTTTCTACCGTAAAGTGATTCGAACGGTACAGCTTTAATGCTCGTGTGATAACTGTTGTTGTACGAAAATTCTACTAGGGGTAAGTGATTGTCCCAACCATTCCCGAAATCGATTACACAGGCTCTCAGCATATCCTCTAACATCTGGATGGTCCTTTCACTTTGACCATCGGTCTGAGGATGATAAGCTATACTCAAGTCCAACTGTGTACCCAATGCCTTATGCAAAGATTTCCAAACTCTTGAAGTAAAATGGCTATCACGATCGGAGATAATTGATACTGGTATACCATATCTTGATACTACTTCCCTTAAGTAAAGTCTCGCCAGTTTCTCTGTCGAATCAGTCTCCTTCATTAGCAAGAAACGAGCAGAATTGGTGAGACTATCAACAATGACCTACATCGTATCGAATCCTGCTACCGTTCTGGGCAGCTTGGTGACGAAATCTATTGTTATCTTCTCCTACTTCCATTCTGGTGATTTTGTATTATAGTTTTTTTTTTTTGTTTTATTTTTTTTTTTATTGGTTTTTTGGTATAGGATTTTTTTTGTTTGGATTTTTTTTGTTGTGTTGTTATTATTATTGTTTTTTGTGTTTTTTTTTTTTTTTTTTTTATTTTTTTTTTTTTTTGTTTTTTTTTTTTTTTTTTTTTTTTTTTTTTTTTTTTGGGCAGCTTGGTGACGAAATCTATTGTTATCTTCTCCCACTTCCATTCTGGTGCATCGGGTTGGACTAGTAAACCAGAGGGCTTCTGGTGCTCGGCCTTGACCTTGGCACAAGTCAGGCATTTGCTGACATATGTGGCGATGTCAGCCTTCATGTTTGGCCACCAATATAACATCTTCATGTCATGGTACATCTTGTCGGATCCTGGATGATTAGAATACTTTGACTTATGCGACTCGTGCATAATCAAAGGTCTTGTGTCACCGTAACACGGTAGCCAACTTCTATTATCCAAACATAACGTTCCATCAGTGCGGGCTTCTAACTTCTTTAGCATGCCACCAATATCTTCAGCTTCAATGTTTCTAATCTTAACTGCTTCTTTCTGAGCCTCAAGGATTCATGACGGAAGGTTCAAGCCAATAGTCATAACTAAGGCTCTTACTCGTAACGGTTCGCTCCTTTCCTTTCGACTCAAAGCATCTGCTATGACATTTGCTTTCCTCGGGTGACAACGAATCTCGCAATCGTAATCACTTAGGAGTTCTATCCATCGGTGTTGTCTCATATTGAGTTCTTTTTTATTTAAGATATGTTGTAGGCTCTTATGATCGGTGAACACTACACATTTTGTGCCATACAAATAGTATCTCCAGATCTTTAGGGCGAACACTACTGCTCCTAATTCCAGATCATGAGTGGTGTAGTTCTTCTTGTGAACCTTCAGTTGTCTAGAAGCATATGCAATAACCTTCATTCTTTGCATCAGTATGGCACCTAACCCTTTTATAGATGCATCACAATACACCACAAAATCATCACTGCCTTCTAGTAGTGCTAGAATAGGTGCAGCACATAGCTTCTGTTTCATAAATTAAAAAGATGTTTCCTGTTCTTCACCCTAATTAAACCTCTGGTTTTTCTGCATCAGCTCAGTCATGGGCTTAGCTATTTTAGAGAATCCTTCGATGAATCTCCTATAGTAACCTGCAAGACCTAAGAACTGGCGAATCTCCGAAGGAGTGGTTGGAGATGCCAAATTCTTAACAGCTTCAATCTAAACTGGGTCTATGTGAATACTACTGCTGTCAATCACGTGTCCAAGGAATTTTACCGTATTGATCCAAAATTCACACTTGGAAAATTTGGCATACAGTTCTTCCTTCTTCAGCAACTCCAAAATAGTTTTCAGGTGTTCCTCGTGTTCTTTCTCATTGCGGGAGTATATGAGAATATCGTTGATGAACACAATTACAAACTTATCCAAGTATGGTTTGCACACACGTTTCATGAGGTCTATGAATACCGTAGGTGCGTTGGTCAAACCAAAAGGCATAACTTGGAACTCATAGTGTCCGTATCATATTCTGAAAGCAGTCTTGGGGATGTCTTCTTCTCTAACCCTCAACTGATGATAGCCTGATCTTAAGTTAATTTTCGAGTAGATGCTAGACCCTTACAACTGATCGAATAAGTCATTGATCCTTGGTAAGGGGTAACAATCTTTCACTGTAAGTTTGTTTAACTCACGATAATCGATACAGATTCAGAAAGATCCATCTTTCTTTTTGAAAAATAAGATTGGTGCTCCCCACGGAGAGGAACTTGGTCTTATAAAACCTTTGTCAGAAAGTTCTTTTATCTGTTTGGCTAGTTCTTTCATCTCTGCAGGTGCAAGACGATAGGGTGCGCGTGCAATAGGTGCAGCTCCGGGTATCAGCTCGATGTGAAATTCTACTTGGCGTATCGGGGGTAATCCTGGAAATTCTTCAGGGAATACTTCTGGAAAGTCTTTGACGACATGCATGTCTTCTATTCGTTTTTCGGATGCCTCAGTTTCCTCTTTCTTCATCATTTAAACTAAGAACACTTGACATTCTTTGTCGATGTACCCTTGCATCCTGATGCTCGAGATGACTTCTAGTCTGGACTCATTTTTAACTCCGCTTCTCTCGCATTGTATGATTAGAATATCATTTCCATATGGAACACGAATGTACTTCTCATAACACACAACCTCCGCACGATGCTCGGCCATCCAATCGATTCTGACGATGACGTCAAAACTTCCTAGTTCTATAAGGAGTAAGTCTATTTTGAACAGGTGATTTTGCAAGTTAAGAGTACACCCTCTTAAAATAGTATTTATGGTTAGCGACTTTCCGTCGGCTAGCTCCACACTATAATTAATATCTAGGGTTGTAGGAGGGATGTCTATATATTTACTAAACACATATGACACAAAGCTTCTATATGCACCAGTATTAAATAGCACCAAAGCATAAACATTATTGATCAGGAACGTACCGTTCACCACATTGTTATCTTCCACAACAGCTTCAGCACATAGGCTGTATACTTTGCCAGGTGCTCTGCGTCCTCCTTGAGTGTTGGTTGATGCTTGGTTATTTCCCTTAGGGTTTCCTTGATTCTGCCTCTGATTGTTCTGAGGATTTTGTTGGTTGCCTCGAATTTGGTTTCCTCCGCCTTGATTTCCATGGTTTGGACACTTGTTCTTGTAATGTCCCTTCTCGCCACATCCAAAACAAGTGACATCACTTCCCTGTCCTCCTTGGCTTCTAGGTCCTCTTTGGCTCGCGGGACAAGGTGGAGCTCGGCAGTCTTTGGCCTTATGTCCTGCCTTCCCACAGTTGTAACAAGTAGGAGGGCATACGTCAGTGTGATGTCATCCACACTTCCCGTAGTAAGGTAATTTGCCAACGTAAGAACCTTGCCCCGCTGTAAACACCCTTGCTGTCTCTAGACATTTGTTCGGATTGAGATTACCACTGTTGTTGGTGTTGTTGGGGTTGTTGTTGTTGTGGTGGTTTCCGT
>BQNB010095380.1:1970-23846 GCA_026074375.1 Tanacetum coccineum
ATTTGGCGGTTTTTGTCTGTTTTTGGTCATTTAAGCTCGTTTTTAGAGGTAAAAGATATGTGTAATTAAGCACTTATCAGATACCAAGATGAGACACCTGAAGGTTTTGACAGAGTACTTTAGGGAGATTTAATGATTATGTTCAATCCAGATGATAGAGATGAGTTTTGGAACTCATAGCAGGATTGGAATGTAGTAAGTTGGAAGCTACATGGTTCTTCAGGGGTACATACTTTAATGACTGAGGCAGGATTAGTCATTCACATGCTTGTTGAGAAAAAGTATCCTTTGAAAAGGAAAGTACTGTTGCAAATGCTAGAATTAAAGTTGGAATCTGAAGAAGACAGTACTATGGCATTGGAGTTGATTAGATTTGTCAAGAAGCTAATTGCAGAGTTGGAACCTGAAGACTCTGATGGAGATGAGGAGGATCTTTGAGTGTTGGTTTCAAAACCACACAACAAATGGTCATCAGTTCACCATGTTTAACAGACATAAGAACTGGCTAGTCCATAAGCAAACGGCTTATGGTAAAGACTTCTCAAATCCGTTTATGGTTGACAATTTACCAAAAATTGTATGGTTCTCAACTCACCTTGCTTCACAGTAAAGAGTTGGCTAGTCCAGGATCAAACAGTTCATGGTAAAGATAAATCAAATCTATTGATAGCTGATAGTTTGCTAAAAACTATATGGTTATCAATTCACTATGTTATGGTAATGAAGCATTGACTAGTCCAAAAGCAAACGGTTTTTGGTAAAGACAAATCAAATCCGTTGATAGTTGATAGTTTACTTAAAACTATAAGGTTCTCAATTCACCTTGTTGTTTACAATGAAGAATTGGCTATCCCAGAGCAAACGGCTACTGGTAAAGGAACATCAAATCCGTTAATGGCTGGTAGTTTGCCAAAAACTACAAAGCCAACTTAGTTGGATTGTTGCAGAAAAGATGTAGTTGTGTTGTAGACAAGACATATACCTAAGAAGACAAGGATTGTAAGCTACTAAGTGATCAAGATAATGGTACAAGAGTTCAATATTATCAAAAGTGAAGATCCAAGAATGATACAGAAAGGATCAAAGGTACTTAAGTTTATCTCAGATTGAGTCAAAGATTTGATAGAGTGTTTGAATACATCCTTTATGAAATTCAAGATATCTAGATCAGAGAAACATGAAGTTAAACAAGTTCAACAAACATGTTTAGGGGAGGATTGTTGGGGATTATGCTTTCCTGACTTAGTACCGCTAGTTGTAATAGAAAGTACCGACAGTTATAGTTTGTACCGTTAGTATTAGTTTGTACCGCCAGTACAAAATAGTTAGTACCGTTTAAGAGATATGCATGAGCTATTATAGGAAAAGATATGCATTATCTTTCTACGCATTTTGTAAGTCTGTTAGGGTTTATCCTTGGTGTATAAAAGGAACCCTACGGCATTAGAGAATACACACATTTTCTCACCAAAAAGCAATTAGTAATCTGTAATCATTTTAGCAGATCAATACAAAAGTTTAGTTATTAATATTCATTGTTCTTCTTAGCATTATAAGTTAGTTTCCGCATAACTTATAGTGTTCATAGTCATTGTTTCTCCTGTAGTTTGTGTGGAACTATCCATATTGGCTACAACCCTTAACAGGCTAGAAAAATCTATATTGAATTAGGATCTACACCCAATAAGCCAAATAAGTAGTTACAAATATTCTAAATAAGCTAAACAATAAGATACAATAAGCTGGAGATAAAAACTTAATAAGCTAAACAATGTTTCTTTTTTTTGAGAGAACTGAAACTAAACAAAAAACTAAAACTAATCTCCTCTTTTTCTTGAGCTACTGCGTATTTGGTTATATTGCCAAAAGTTGGTGTGGGGGTAAACTTGTCCATTCGAGTGTCCAGCCAATAATAGATATAGATCAAGGGGTATGATAGTAATATCACCTTTTAACCAATCACGAGGTCTGAACCTCGTACTATACTTTGCGTTAACCCAACGCATGCACACACAACATTTACATGCCTCGTACTCTCTTTTAAATAAAAAAAATAAGTATAAGAATTGGATGGCCAAGTGTTGGCATTTAATTAGCTAAATGAGTGTGAGTAAGGGGTCACATGACTTATCACGAATTAATTTAGTAGCATGTGACTACTTGATGCTTCCATACTTCATTTCAATTTGCACTTCTAGTAACTCAATCAGTTAGAAAAGTGACTTTGGGCCAATAACTTCAACAGGGCCGAAACAATAGGTATACTATTGGGCTGAGGGGTGTAGGAGTTGGGCTGGATCTAGATAACATGGGCTGGGCCTCTTTATGCTAGAATTATATCTTTGGCTTAGTAATATTAAAGGTCGGCCCGACCCTTAAAGGGTAACGGGTCAACCCAATAATCAATGAAGGCACTGTCGGACTCAAAATCTTGTGCTCTTTCCAATGGCATGCTTAGAAAATATTAACGACTTTGTCTTGGTCTTGAAGAATGAGAAAACTTGATCGAATCGAACCCGAAAATTCCCGTTTTTTTTTTCAATCCTTTGCACATGTAAGACATAAAAATACAAACCTAACATATTTGCAATAATATTAAGCATAATTAATGTTTTTAGTCTAATAAATAGTATTTTCTGAGGTTATAAGGATGTGTGTTTAAGCACACATCACTAAATTTAAAAGAAAAAATCAATCAAAGTACTTGAGATATAAATCAAAACATTTGTACTTTGATGTTTTGATTATTTAGAAATGCTCCCCTACACATGTGCATTGATATTTGAAATTTGTTTTGCACATGAAGGGAGGAGATAACACTTGAGTCTTTATAATTACGTTTCTTAATTTGCATATTTTAATCACATTTTCTCCTTTTATCAAAAGTTTTAATCTCTTGATATTTTGGATATTAATTGACTAAAATATTAAAAAAACTGTTTTAGGAAGATAAATGTTATCTTAATTAGCATGCTTATTTGGAACATTTACTTGCTCCCCCTCAATTCATGAGGGAAGGATATATTGTTGAGTACACATTTTAAAAGATTTTAAATTTTTTGAAAAATTCTTGAAAATTTATACTCAAACACATATATACTTATTATTCTACACTACATATTTACATATTCACAAGATATAGTATGAGACTGGACCTAAATTTTAGCAAGACTAAGAATGACAAAGTCATACTGTCCGTGTCAACAGTCTGTAGTCCATCTCGACCATTCTTCCACCAACAAAGCATTCTAAGCTCCGCGTGATCTGTCTTTCCAGCAACAGGTTGGCAATCAGTTTCACAATTTCATCAGTCCGTTTCTGATCTTTCTCTGTCCAAGATCTCTTCAGCATACCATGATTATATCCCAAAACAAAGTTATGCAACATCTCATGCAAATTATTATGAACCGACTTGAGCGTTCCATCACAAAACTTGTATAGCTCATCAGCTCGCATTAACCTCTTCCGGTTGCTCTTGTTTATGTATACAACTGGTCTTGGTTCAAAAAATATGATGTACGACTCTTTGAATGACATTCCATCACATGTGGTTTGTGGCCTTGTGATGTTCAGCTTTTTCTGATAACTTTCTACTCTAAACTGTACATCTTCTACCCTCCTCTAAATAATGATACCTTGGGTAAGCGTGCGTAAAGCATTTACCAAATCGACTATTTCATCTCCTGTGAGCTTGTGAAGCTTGTGTTGAACATAGAGTAGAAACATATCTTCAATATTATTTAAATGTAGTCTAGAAAAGTCAATTTCTTTGATTGTATATTCCTCCTGATTTGCTCTTCTTACAACAATCTCATTCAAATATCCATACCTAAACTGTTTATCAACCTTTATTCTGATACCACTCAAAATCTTCATCCGGGAGAATACTTCATGATGTAATGTTGTTGCATTTCTTGATCTGTAGAATAACTGACGTTTAGGTCCCCACTAATGGATTCCTAATGCAGCGTTCTTGTTATAAGCTTCTTTGGTTGAGCTCCATAACCTTGGAATCATGTCTTCTATTCCTTTCAAATCATACCTTGTAGCCTTTGTTTTTGTCAGTGATGCATCATATTTCCTTTCCTTATTTCCTGTCTTTAAATATTCAAGATCATTATTAAAGAAGAAATCTACAAGAATAGTTAAGTGACCTGGAGGGCCTTGCAGAGGTAGAGGCTTGCTCATATCATATGGGCATTTGTTACCTTTAGGATTCTCCCAATCAAGCTGATATGAAAATGCTAAATAACACTGTTCCATATTGTACTCTAATTCATTGTTGTTTTTGTAGGTTCCTTTGAGCAACTTGAATGCTGGTCCTTTTAAGTATGCTTTAGTGATTTTGTCCTTCTTAAGACGGTTCTTAGCAAACTTTGTGAAATCAACAGTAGAACCCATTAGATCATTAAATGTGAGTGGGTATTTTTTGCATTCACCAGCTCATTAAACTAATTCTGTTCGGGTGCATCATCAGCATTTGGTTCCTTATGCCATTCTGGATATGGAGTCTCTGATCTGATAACAACATCTTGCTTAAACCAGATAGAGTTATCTTGTTTGGGAGCAACATCATCTTTTGGTTGTTCTTCAGCATTGATAACATTTTCTTGAACTAGTTCTTCAGTTTCTATTGCAGCCTCTTGAATTGTTTCATGTGCATTCATTGATTTATCAATTTTAGATGGCTGATATGAAGCTTTACCTTTCTTAGAAGATCCAGCCGTATCTTTGTCTTTTGATGGCTCAGAATCCTTTCTCCTTCTTTTCTTCTTTCCCTTTTCAGCATCTGCAGAGTGATCTTTGTCTTTGTCATCATGACGTCTCTTCTTTAAACTTTCGTTAGATCAATTTCACCCTTTGCAATTGCATCATCAAGGCCTATTGAACCAATCAAATCATTGTATAAATCAAGATGCTTTTCATGTTCTTTGAAGGATCCACTCTACTGCATCTTATCATAGAGCATGTTCTTCAACTCATATTTAGTGGAAGAGTCTGCAGGTTTGGACGAAGGCTTAAAGAGATTAATTGGATTCTTTTGAAGCACATCACGAACCGTGATTTCCATTTTGGGTTGGACGTAATCAGAAACAGATTTTGGTAGTAGCTTTGGTAATTGATTCTTGACTTCATTAATGACATTTGCTTGTATGAATTCTTCAATTGCTTCAGCATGATCAACTTCAGACAACTATTCGACTTTCTTTTCTAGTCTTGAAAGTCTTTGCTGGAAAGTTGTTGATGAATCTGATTAAGAGAAATTAGTAACTTGAACTTCTGTTGTTGTTGGTGGTGGTGTTGGTGTTGACTGTTCAGTAACCATTGAAATGACAATATCAACGAGTGAAGTTCTTTGGATAACAGGGTCCTCATGACGAATAGGAACATCTACCATTTACTGAATCTTAATTTCAGTTGTGTCTTTTAAAATATCATTAATTGAAACATTAGGATTTTCATTAATAAACTGGTTACCGTACTTAGAAGAAGACAGTGTTAAGCTAGAACTAGGATTCGGCACTGCTGGCTCAGGTGCATGAACTGCAGCTTGTTCTCCTCCAGCATGTTCCATTCTAGCTTATTCATCTACTGGTGGTTCTTCTCCAGATTGTTCCTCTATAGCTTTTCCTTCTTCAGATTTGATTTCATCAGCTTTGATTTCATCGTTACTAGAAATGTCTTTAGTTTCATCATCAGAGCCAGAACGTGAGCTTCTTGAATTGCCAGAAATGTCCTTTGGCTCATTGGGAACCTCTGGTACAATACCATATCCTTCACTTGAGCCTATGGATTGTTGTTGGATTTTGTAGTCAAGCTTGCTAGCTTTGGTTGCTGTTTTCAAGTCTGACACTAATTTGGCAGCAGCAGGTAAGGTTTCCATTCTTTTTAGCTTCTTAGAGTGATCAAAGGCATCTTTAGTTTTCTCATTAGGAATCTCTATGCCAATGAAAACACCAGTTGACCTTCGAATCAATGGTTGTACTTAATCATCTTCTGTTTCTTCAGACTCTGCAGTATCTGCTACCTTTTCAATGACAAGATGAGCGTGTGTTTCATGCAATCAATGTTCTTCTTCTTGTTCCTCTTCCTTAGTTAAGATGATAGAGTTACCTAACTTAAGAGCTTCATTTGGATCTGGAATTATGTTATCATCAGCGGTGATTGAACTTTTCTTTCTTAGAGTTGTAGCATTCTTCTTCTCTTCCTGCTGTACACCCGTATCAGGCTTCTTCTTTCCCATTAACCTTTTGCCTTTACCTCCTTTGCCCACCTTTAGTATTTGTACTTTAGTACCAGTTGATAAAGCTAGATAGGTTTGGTAGGGAACCGAACTCCTGATTTTATCATTCATCATTGAGTCTGGAATGGACATTCCATTCTTCTGGTGCTTTTCTCCCTTGTTCACAAACTTTAGTTTTCCCAAAACAAAGTCATATTTGATAGTGTTGATGAATGAGCTGTGTCGCTTGGGCAGTGAATTGTGTTTAGAGAGGAAGTGATGGATGATGACTTTGGTGAATCTGGGATAAGGCATCTGTTCTCGTCTCTTAGCACTGGACTGTCTGCTGTCAATCTAATATTGGAAATCTTCCCAGATTAACTCTGCATAATCAACGTTATTTTTGTCTATCAATACCCAAAGACTTCCCAGATAAGCACCTATTTATAATAGACAAAAAAGTTCTCCAAGGATGATACATGTGATCGATATACCTTTCAGAGACCAATTCCATAGCACCCTTGTAACCAGGTTGTTTGACGAAGGAGACAAGTGCATCATGAGGAGGTGGTTCAACAAACTCTTGATTTGGAACTTTTAGTGTAATCCAAAGAATTTCAGGAAATAACTCAACTTTGATTTCAAACTTTTTATTGTCAAGCTAAAACCGGTAAAAAGAAGTACTCTTGTTTTTGGTGATGGTGTACCAGAACTGCTGCATGTATGTCTGAGGAACATCAACAGTGATGAGAAAGGCATTGTAGCATGAGTACTGTTTGAGAATATCCTGAGTAAGCTGATAAGTAGGTTACTTTTACGTCTTTAATAGATCAATCCTCATGCTGCATGAACCAATCTTGACTTGATCAACAATGGGTACCAATGCTTCATCAAGAGCAGCTTGTTGTAGGTTTTCTTGGTCCATGATTCTGCTAAGAACTGATCAATCCAATTTATACAATACACATATATATGCCTCAGATTAGATTGATTATTCTTGTTATTATGCTCGGTGTTGATAGATTAATAATTATGGTTCAAGTTATTAAAGCCCGAGTTAGAAGCACAAATCATGAAAGTTAACTTAGGTCAACAGTCAATGTTGGGTCAAAGGTCAAACAAGTTAACACAAGTCAAACTGTTAAACTATCTTAAACCGCGGATCTAGCTTTAAGTTAAACCGCGAGTAAGAATGAGTTTAAACCGCGGGTCCTAAATGGAGGGTCTAAACCGCAGTTCAAAATAGGATGTTTAAACCGCAACCTTAAGAATTGATTTAAACTGCGGGTTCCCTTATTGACCTATAAACTGCAGGTTCTCCATTAAGGATAAACCGCGAGTCTAACTTCCTAATAAACCGTGGGTTTGACCAAAAATATATAATCCGCGGGCATGAACACCTGGTAAACCGCGGGATTTACAAAAGTGAACTACTAGATTCATAATCACTAAGACATATTCACACAATCATATAAACACATTTAGATCCATTTTAACTAACAACAAACAGATATTAACACTTTTTATGCATTTAAAAACCCTTCAAAAACATATATGGCAAAAACTATGAATTCGAGCACAAGTTTGAACATATTTACAAGTTTTTGACTACACGAGATCAAACATTATCATAGAATGCCAAGATAAGCTTCATTTAAACCACAATAGTGTTACCTAGGCTAATACGCATCCAAACTCCCCTTTTCTTTCTAATCCACAAGCAAGAACACAAAGGATCAAGTTTTAGGGAAACCTAAATGCAAATGAGTGATTCTTAGGCACTGGTGGACTCTAATACACCCTAAGAACACAAACCCAAAAGGATTTCTTATGATTTTCAGCCCTAAAGATGATCGTATATCACAAATGGTTAATCCCTATACAAAACTATTTTAATCGAAGCTTATTTATCACCCAAGGACCATTTGCCCCATGGTTAATTGCCCCACAACACACTTTTGATATTATGAACCCTAATTAGGGTTTTAAAGTTTTTTGAGTAATTTTGGGGTAATTAACCTAATTCCTTTCACGAGAGTGATGTATAGGAGATTAGAAACGAAATTTATGCTTACTTTTTTTGCTTGAAAACTTGATTTGCTCTTGTTTTGATGGTTAGCCACGGTTTATGGGAGAGGAGGGTGAAAATTTTAAAAGTTTTGTTTTTGATAAATGAGGATAATCTGCGCCTTAGGGTTTAACTTTTTACAAGTTTCGACTGTTAGCAGTTTTAGTCCCTGTGGTTTTTTAGGCTTTCATTTTTCTTTTAAACTTTCCTAAGGCATTTCTATCTTAGGTAAATGACAACTTTGGTCCTTGAATTTTCTAACTTAAAAGCACTATGACTTATTTTGCATTCCAGACCCTAAAGTTTGAAACAAATGACATCTAAAGCCCTTTGAGTTAATATGAATTAACTCCCCTTCAAATAGTGATTCGTCAATATAAAAAAAACATTTTTTGTTTATTCCATGATTTATTTGAAGCATCATTTTAAAAGATTGTTCGTTAGCATATTCTCCTCCTTAAACACATACCCGTTTTCTATTAAAAGAGTTGTAGTCATGAACCTGTTTTCTATTGAAAGAGCTGTAGTCTTTGCTTGAGTGGTCAAATTATCTTTTAAAAAACGTTTGTGATTACTGAAAACACTGATTGTTTTGAATGACAACACCAAAAATAAGATTTCTCTTATTTTGAAAAATAAATGCACTGACACGTATACTTATTTTATTGAGAAGGCCTGGGTTGTGTAGCAAAGTATACATAAACCTTTGTATGAACATGAAGTAGTTAATACCCGAGAAAAATAAATTTTTCGTTGAGAGATCAAGTTATCTTTTTGACGATATACTTGCCTTTAAGATGATGACCGGGTTGCAGTCTAAAATAATTGAAAACCATTGACATGTTTTGAAAACTTTTTTTAACTTCTACTCGAACTTTATTTACAGCTCCATGTCAGTATTAACTGACATTTATAGTGCCATAAATATTATAGATTTCAGAAGACATGTCATTTACCATATTTTTTGTATTTTTCTAATTTTATATTTTTGTATTTTCTTTTATAAAATTTTATAAAATTAAAATCTTTTTGTGCTTTGTAGGTTTTACAATGTACATAGGATACAAGAAGAGCGTCCACCATTACTCTTCTTCAGACTCTGCAATACTTTTCAATATTTCTGGAGACATGCTTTTCATTCCAATCCGGCTGATAAGAAATTCACATCTTTCCCGTGACAATGCTTTGGTGAAGATGTATGCCAACTGATATTCGGTCTTGACAAAGTAGGCTCGACCACACCATTCTTCACCTGCTCTTTCATGAAATGATATCTGACATCGATATGCTTGGATCTTGAGTGGTGAAAATTGTTGCAACATAGAGCAATATGTTGGTGTTATGATAATGAAATAACATATTATTAACAATTAAACGTAGCGGATAAAACACCTATCAACGGATCCATAGATTCATATGATTAATCAAATAAATAACAACGATTATTGCCTTTGCAGAGTGATTAGTAGAATCAAACAATGACCTTCACTTGTACACGATCCACCCAAGAAACTAAGTGACCAAAGTAGATCACATCCAATTAAAAGTAGCGGGATTAAACACCTATCAAACGGTTCCATAGAGTCTTATGATTAATCATATACATTTAAAAACGGTTTATTGCCTTTGCAGTGTGGATTAGTAGAATCAAAACAATGTCATTCAATGGTTCACGATCCACCCTAAGGATTATCTATGATGACCTTTGTTAGAGCTCTGTCTTTGAATTAGCCATCTGAACGGCACAGTAGAGATCCTCTGGGATGCTACGTCCTTTAACCAGTAATCCTTGGAAATACTGTGATTGTACATGTAAAATAAAAATTGTTATCCGAAGAAAATCAACATTGATAGAAGTCTTAACATCTACTTGGAACTTTTTGGGGGCTCCATTGTGGTACCGCCTTTGTGTCTAAGGGTTAAAATGTAAGTTTAGCTTACTATATAGCCAAATAGGATTAGTAGTATAATATAGTATAGGTGCTGAGATAAATAATATCACATAAACAAATATAAACGCAGCAGATCATGCACCTATCAATGGATCCATAGAGTCATATGATCAATCAAAATAAAAACACACAATAGTTATACCTTAGTTATTATAAGCCTAATATTGACCCCAAGTTACGTAGTTTATTTATATACCGTGAATACAATAAACATGCTATATAGAGTGGCACATCAGTGTATATGTGTGTGACCCCATAGGCTCACATGTGTCCAGTCGTATAGTATCTATTATGACATGAGCATACTCCAACATCTCTCACTTGCGTACGTCATAATAATCAAGTAATAATACAAGTAAAGGTTAGGGTCTAGCAACACGCCAATGCCCCCAGAAACATATGAGGATTGTTTCTTAAACATCACATTTTAAATGGTTTAGATATCAATCATCCTTTTGTTACAAATACTATGTTGAACATTAGACACGGATCATGACTCATTCTAATGCTTAACGATTCTATTTCTCGATATGGATATTGAACTAGATTACCAAATTAATCAAGTATCATTTTAATTATATTTAGGCGTGGCCACACATACATCTGTTCAAATCATCAAGGGGCCCAGTAGTATCTAACTTCAAAACATGTGGAGGAACAAATCCTATTTTGACTGTACGTGCCCGTCATCTGTTTCACATCCCTCCTGAAAATAGCCTTTATAGCAGCCTTGTTCAGATCAGCATTGAACCATATCAAAGATTGACATTCTACACACACAAAACCTACTTGCATCTTAAGTCTAAGGATGAGAGACATAACCACTTACGAGATTTACTATTGATGTTGATCAATGTAGTGATTTCTCGTAGGTTGGGTCAGTCCAATGTTCATCCAGTGAACAATATATGAGTTTGGCAGAATTATCCATTAATATTCATACCATATGAATATGACCAAAACACTCACAGTTTCCTTATTTCAATGATACTCCCATAACATTAACTGACAGAATAAATAAATTATTCATGGATTTAAACATGCAAATATAGAACATAATTATATAAATAAAGATGATCATACTAGATGTATCAATTACAACTACTTAACGTTCCATTATCCAAATAATAAAAACAAATATACATGGGACTATTAGCAGGTCGAAGTTTAATGTTCCTAGCATGATAAACATGTTTAGTACAAGACATTGACTTTGTAAAAAGTACCAACTAAGTTGTCATCTGAGTGAACTTTGAGAATACTTGTTTCAAAACTCACAAGCAGTGAAGGTTTTGAATAATACGATGATTGTCATTTTGAAGCAAGCAAAACCACCTATTTAAGACAATATTCTTAATAGCATCCTAAACTGTAAAGTATTCTTATTCTATAATGAATGATACAACGCTGCTTTCAATCAAGCATGTCTAGTCAGTAATATTATTATTTATGATTAAATCCTGATATGACTAGGATCAAGAATCATCTCAATCAAAATAAGCATTAGTGTATAAACTCAACTCTAATCTCCTTATTAAAAATCCATAAACGATGACATGTCTTTAGTCATTTTGTAACACCCCCAAAAATATGACAACGCAACGGAATACCACATGGGGTGCTACTTCATAATACACAGCGCTAGATACAAGAGAACGACCTCTAAATGTGTCGTTTGTAAAACAATCTCGTTGATTTTCTGAAATCAAAATAATAGTTGTCCCATAATTGCATCACCATGAAAAACTTGAATGTAAAGACTCCAATGCACATCAAATAATCCAAGCATCTAATTCATCTGAGAAAAACATGCTTAAAAGTGTCAACATTAAAGTTGGTGAGTTCATAGATTAGTTTAAATATGAATGTAAGTTTCAAATGAATGTATTTGTCCATTGTATCATCTCTAGTACATGTAAAAAGCGCAAAGATTTATAAGAATGCATGACCACATTTTATGTACCAAAAGTACCTAAATCTCATCCAAAGATTTATAAAGAAATGTATGGATCCAAATTTATGTCACTTTAATGTTTAAGTATGTATAAGCAACTTTTTTCAAGGCATAGTAAATATTCTGTGAAGTAATAATACAATGATTACGATTACTTCTAAGACTTGAAACTGCGACGTAGACTTGTATGTATGCCACTTTATTCAAGGCACCGTAAGAATGTACCCATCGTAGGTGTTCCCTCCAAGAACACCCGGGCAGTAATAAAAATAATGTGTTCCCCTCATGGGTGTTCCCTCCAAGAACACCCGGGCATGTATGCAAATAATATGTTCCCATCATGGGTGTTCCCTCCAAGAACACCCGGGCAGTAATGATTGTTGGCCCCGCCAATCAAATCGTAATCCGACATGGTATAACGTTCGTTCCAGTGATAGCTAGTCACCCGAACGGGGATTGTCAATCCCAAATAGATCTATCTTATAACATTCGCGCTTACCCTCCGAGTAATTAACAGTTCATGCAACTTAAGCTAATCCATAATCATTTCAAAGTAAAGTATGCATTCGTGACCAAAAATGAAGTCAAGTAATGTATCCCATAGCGAGCTATGTAAATGAGTATGTAAACCAATTTGTAAACAATCATGTAAATGCATTTGTAAACAAGCATGTTCTCACCCCAAAAATATATGTAAAACCAGTAAAACATGGGGCTATAAACTCACCTTGATCAAAGACCACGATCAAATAATCCAAATAATTCACAACCGAATCTGCAACGATCACGGCCACGACCTATAATTATGTCGTTCTATTATAATACACGTATTAAATACGATCAACGATGCGTACATCGTAACGACGAAATCATACATATTTTTAATATGTATACATACATATATACATGTGATGAGAAATCCACTTGCGCGTCTTTAAACCTTAACCCTTAGTATATTTTATGTATATATACTATTTTCCGTCCAATATAACTTATCTCTAATATTTAAAGAAAGTTACTATTTTTAGACCTTCCGTTTTTAGAACCGAATAATGATCTTAAAACTATTAATTGAAATAATATATTAACCGACCTTTAGTTTTGACCCGCTATATCTTAATTTTTAAAACAGACAATCCTCGCGGCAAAGTAAAATGTCATTACGAACAACTTTCGTGTTTCGCCGGAAGGCTGAAACGGACTCGAAAGTGCTCAAATCGTTTAATTAATAGATCTGTCAGATTTAATATATTAAAAATAACTTATTTTCTATTAAAGTGTATATTCCGATTTCACTCCAGTTTCTTCGTTATTGGGAGTTAAAAGTCCCGTTTTATGTCTAAACGTCCATAAAAATATAATTCATTATATTTTGTAAACCAAAATCGATCTTTTCAAAATCTCGAATCCCGAATCCCATGTTCCGTTTTCTGCTCTTAATTATTCGTTACAAAACGCGCCAAAGTCCGTTTTTAGTTCAAAACTCGTCTAAACTATATCTAGTATCGCTTATACATTATTATCAATCCCGTTTTAAATATTAATATCACATTTTACTTAGACGTCGCAAGTTTAAACAGATTTCATCACATATACATTTTATCGATAATATAAACGAAATAATCGAATACTTTTAAATTAAACGCACCCTTTTTCGGTGTCAACACAATCAAACGCACCCGTTTCGGTGTCACAATATCAAACGCACCCATTTCCGTTGCAAACCAAACCCGACCAAACAACCCGACGCCCCGGCTGTCCCCGGCTGTCCCACAGCCTAACCCGACACCCCGTCGTCGGTTGTTAACCCACAACCCGACCGCACCCTTTGCGGCTGACCCGAAACCCAAACCAAACACACGTAGTGGCTGTCCCACAGCCAAACGCACCCTTATTGATTTATATCAAAACAAACGCACCCCTAGTTGGCGGATTTGCCACAAAACCAAACGCCCTTGGCTGTTAAACCCTAACCCAAACACCCCTTGGCTGTTTTATAATAAAACCAACGCACCCTAGTCTGGTTTTTAATAAACAAACGCACCCTAACCTTTGATATAACTACACCAAACGCACCCTAACTGGCAGACCCAGATCCAAACGCACCCTATGTGCGTAAATCACAACCCAACGCACCCTAGGTGCATTACAATAAACCAAACACGCCCTTACTGGGGCTGTCCTGCCACCCGCACCCTCGTGGTGCCACCACCATGGCTGTCCAACAGCCAAACGCCCCTTGTTGGTGGCGGACCACCGAAACGAACACCCTTTTGGTGTTATCACCAACCCGACGCACCCTAATTGTTGCAAAACAAACACCCCTGCTACTGACCCGGGAACCACAACAAACAACACACCCTTTTCGGGTAGCTGCCACCCATCCCAACACACCCTTGAGGTGGTTATGACCAACCCGACGTACCCTTTTCGTGTAAACATGAAACCGAACGCACCCATGGTGTTTTATAATAAACCCGACGCACCTTCTTGTGGGGTTTAAACCACATAAACAAACACCCCATTGGCCGCTACCACGGCTAAACGCACCTGCTGTGGTGCAGCCGTGGTGGCGATGATGAGAGGGGTTGTGGCGTCGTGGTGGTGATGATGACGAGGGTGGCATGGAGATGGAGATGATGAGGATGTGATGATGATGGTGGCGGTGGTGGCGACGGCTGTGGCAGCCGTAGCGCGTGGAGCGATGGGTAGTGGGTTGGGTAGATCCGGTGGAGTGGAGACTTTATGGTGTTGGCCTTTGAAACTCGCACGTAAAAGTTTTTCCGGCGTCACGGAGCGACGGCGGCAAGCGGTGTTGAGTGGTGGGCCGGGCGTGGCCAAAAAAATATGGTGGGGGAGAGAGTATTATAAATGTGTGTGTGTATAAATTGAGATGGAAAAATGAAATTTTAATATATAAATTTTATATATATAATAAAATTTATAACTTGAAATGATAATACCCAATAGTCTAGGATCATTTGTAAATTTTAGTATAGTTTTGATAACTATCCGGTTCGGACTTCGTTTTGAGCGCCTTAACGGATGATCAACAACGCACGAAACTATCGCCATTGTTTTTTTAAATCATTTTTCTGATAAAAATTGAGTATTTCACTCGACTAATATTCAATAAACGTATCTATAAAATTAATTTAAACGTTTATTATTTATTTTTTATATTTCATATAACCCTGTCCGTAAAAATTATCCTTTTACTCGATTAGTTGCGTCTTCAACAAACGTCACTGAATAAAATGTTAAATAATTTATTAAATATTCTTATTTAATAAAACGTGATAATTAAATGTAATTTAATTATTTTTGTGCCGGTACTCTTTCTTGATTCTAAAATCTTGCGAGGGCATTTCAGTCACCTTCTGATGGTTTCCAGGTCTCGGGTAAAACTGAAAAGTTGTTAGGAATGTCGTTTTACATCAAATTACTTTAGAGTCCGAATAACGAAAACGTGATTTAGCTGCTCTTTTTTGATAAATCAACTTAGGGATAACATATATCTCCTTTAAAAATTCCGAAAATTCTCGGATGTTACACATTTGCATGCCTTTTTGAATGTTCTTTCAATATTAGTCTAATGACTTTCACTTAGTTACTATGGTTGTCGATTCATCTTGCATTCATGCAAGTGTTACATTTAGTCTAATACATATCATGACATACATAATGAAACCTTTAGCTAAACTAAACATTTTCAAGCATGTATTCAATCTCATCGGGTGAGATAAAATTTTGAGTCTTGCTCAATGATGTGTCATATTGTGTTAGACTTATTAATCGCGTATGTCTATCCTAATAAATATATGCTCCAAGGTTGTATGTTTTATTCATATATCTCTTAATAGAAATATTATTCCAAACTAAAGATTAAAATCTAGCTTAGGTGACATGTCATTTCCAATATGTTGACAGCATATGAGATATAAGAAAGACAAAACATAATACTCTGAATAGCTTTAAGGTGTACTCAGGAGTTATCTTTGTTTCAATCATAATCAAATTATTGATTTAAACTTAAGATTTCAGCTCCTAGATGCATGCTCTAATCCATACTTGGATATATACAGCTTGCACACTTTCTAAAGATAACTTGGATTCAAAAACTCTTTTGATTACACAACGTCCTCATAAAGGTAATCATTCAAGAATGAGTTTTGACATCCAATTTCCATATATCATATTCATGAAATCAAGTATGGTAATTAATATCTTTATTTATTTAACGATTGCAAGGAAAAGAAGCTTTAATTATAGTCAATTGCTTGAGTATAAGTAAAACCCTTATCACAAGGCTTTAAATGTGTATACATTTTTGTCCATATTAGTCTTCTCCTAGAATAATCAATTTAACTTCTCAGTCTTACCAATTGGTGAAAGATCAATCAAATTCCAAAAATGATTTTCTTTCATGGACTACATCTCAACATTTATTATGTCGTTAGCTAGTGCATTCAGAAGGTTGTGTAAGAAGAGACTTTCACCAAAAACAGATGCTCCCACTTTCTTCTTGTAAGAGAAGACTTTCTCAAAATACGCAGCAAGTCGAGTAACAATAAAATTGTTCTCGTTTGGGATGTATCAAATATGCTAACAATTCTTGACTCTAGTTTGCTAATAACACGCTTAACGTGATCTCAACAAATTCAAAACTTCAGTTAAGACTTAATGAGAGTTTTCCCATTCCATAACCCGATGGTGTCTTAGTTACCTTCTTTGTTGGAAGTGATGACATCAAATAACGTGACATTTATACCATCATTTATCCCGAATAAACTAACGACTTTTGTATAATTAATGCAAGAATGTGTACTTAATTGTTTAAAAGTATTATTTACAGTAATTGAGGTGTGATTTATGAAGACATGCTAAAAGACGCATATTTTGGAGGTAAAACGAAGACATTTGAAGATTACTCATTTCTGACCAATACGCCGTATCCAGGAAAAGAGATATGGCGTATCAGCGCCAAGTCTTCACAAGAAAACGTGTATTCACAATTCCTAATACGATGTATCCACCTTCTGCCATACGCCGTATCCATGAAGATAACTATTCAGAGATACGAAGATATTATTATTTTGGGAATGTATATTATACTGATTATAAACTTTGCGCGCACTCTAAGGGATACACCCAATACGCCGTAACGCTGTATTGGCCTAGCCCAATACGGCGTATCCAGCCTTTTTCAGAGAGTATAAATAGAAGACTCAAAAACGAGTTTTCAGTGTGCAAAATCATATTCTTCATACCATACACATAAAAGACGATTTTCTAAAGAGAAGAAGAGCAACCAAAGGTCAAGCATCGATCACGATTCCATAGAAGACACCGTGTAATTTCCTTACTCTGGTAATCATTTAATTTTTGATATCGTTCGGTAAAACGTTTAGTTTACCTTGGTTATTTGATCACGCTTGTATAATTACAATGGTTATGGGCTAATACCCTTGGGTATTAGCCATCTTAATGAAGATTTAATGTTTGGTTTGTTTTAAAATCGATTTTATTAATTTATCGTTGAGAGTTTAATTATGTTTATCACATGATACATGTCTACGTGTTTAAATATGCGACCTATCATTCAAATGGGTCTAGTTACGCCTAACAAGTGAGCTAGATACTAGGATAGCTCTCCATATCGTGTTTTATATTACTAGACCATTAGGATCACAAATAACGTTCTGTCTTTGTCTTTAAATTAAGAGCTTAGTTAGACTGGCAGGTGACACGTAATGTTTCAACAAGTATGTTCTTGATTAATTGATAAAGATTTGAATATTGGACTACCAGTATATAAAATACCGTCAAACAGTAAGTGGGTAAAGTCCTGATAGGCTAGGGTTTATCAAGATCACCATTGCTAAAATCCCTAGATAGATTATAATTAAACTAAAGGATGCTTTATGCGGATGCGTTAATTGTGACAGGATTCAATGTGTCTAGGTCTTAGGATGATGTCCCGCCTAAGTCTTAAGAATGATATGCCGCTTTGAGATAAGAAATCATTGCACTAAATAAACAAACCAGCATTTAATCAGATTTAATATGGCTAATGTAGTTTTCTATTATTTGGCTTGTACCGCTCTTTTATCTTTTGATTGTTTTCTTGCATGTTTATTCTGTTTAGAATTGATTATTGTCACCATAAAACCTGTGCCAGTCTCTCAGGCTGAAAACCCCCCATCTATCGTTAGAAGCGTATATAGCATAGGTTTAACATGTAATTAGGATTAACTTAACTAGAGTAATTAAAATACTGATAGATTATAAGGTTAACAACCTCGCTCTTAGTGTTCGACACCCTACTTACCACAAAACTCCACCCGATCGGGTACACTGCTCGTTAAAGTGTTGTTTTAGGATAAGTCAGCTAAATATAAATTTAAAACTTGGTAATTAATAAATTGACTTGCCGAGGAGTGAAAAAGTTTAAACTTTAATTTTATTAGTATTTCTAACCATTAGCCTAAAAATAATCTAATTAGTGTGATTTAAATATGTTTATAATTAATTTGATTATGTGATTTAATTGTGTGTTTAAATTCTCGCATTATTTAATTATTTTCCAAGTATCATGTTCTGACAGATCAACAGATACGCTGTATCCACCAATTGGATACAACGTATCAACCTTTCCACTCAGAACAGGGTATTAACTTCTATAGTCTAAACGGCATATCTGTTCTTCCAAATAATACGCCGTATTCTGAATAATAAATACGGCGTACTGGCCTTAAGCAGACCATACGGTGTATTTAAATTAATTGAATATGGCGTATTACTCCTTTGATATAGTAACAGTAGTTATTTTTCGTATTCGATTTCCTGTTTATTGTGTTCTCTCCCAAGAGGGCACATCCTACTAATCATTTTGTGCTTATTTTGAGGAATTCATTTGACGAACAATGGCAAAACTTATTCTGAACGAAGCTCGAGCTGAACAATATCTTGCTGAGCCAAGTATCAAAAGCAATGAGAAATATGAACTCGGTGAGGAATTATTAAAGGAGCTACGTAGTAACTCATACATCGGAAGGGTTGAATAAGACGTGGTCGGCCACATCGCTAAAGTTCTTGAAATACTCGATCCGATCGAAGTAGCCGGTATGGACCCTTGTCAACTCCGCATGATGACCTTCCCTCTCTCACTTTCTGGGAAAGCAAGAAAATGGTGGATGAACGAGGGAGGTGGAAAAAACAACACTTGGGAAGAATTGGTGAATAAATTTTTTGGTAAATTTTACCCACTATCCTGTGCCAGCAATTATGATAAAATGTACGTAGATGATGAAGGTCTTGACCCACTCGAACTCATAACTAGAAGAATTCAAAATTCAAAGACCATAAAAAAGTTGATGAAATGACTAAACGCGCATTATTATATTCTTGGATAGAAGTGGGAAACAATGAAGGATTAATAGATGAAGACGTATCAAGCGATGATGATAGAGACCATACTAATTCGTCTATGATAACAAAACCCGAGTTAAAGATTGGTGATGAATTTTTGAAAATATTGCATGACAACTCCTTCAATGGTATGGACGAAAGTGACATTACCAAACACATTGGAAAAGTGCTAGAAATTACCGAATGGATCAAGATTCCTAATGTGGATAAGGATGAACTTCGATTACACGTGTTTTCAAAATCACTTGGTGAAGATGCCAAGAAATGGTGAAGCTATGAAGGAACAGCTACCACTTGGAAGGAATTGTGCGATAAATTCTTCCATAGATATTACCCATTGTCCCATACCTACAAAAGTAAAATTCCAAATGACTTAAACCACAAAATGGATTATTTTGAATTTTTGTATTGGCTGGCATCAAAATCTGACAACTACTGGGAACTAGACAAGAACGTTAAAAGCAAACTATGGGAGTTTTATGTGAATGGACGAAATAATGGAACGATTGACGACTTCGGCAAATACAACGAACCATGCAAGGAAAACTGCAACAAGACATGCTCAGATTTATTTTTCAAGCCTTACTTGGATGCGCAAGATGGAAAAGATATTTACGAAATTATATATAGAGATTATTCTCCAATACTAATTCCCGCTCATCACGACATTAGTAACCCAGATGAGCTGTGCCAAACTAAAGAATTCATTGTCGTACGATATTCGATAGGATCTTTTGAAGAATACATCACTGTGGGTCCAAGCAAAATTAGTAGTGTGGAAAAAACCCCTGTTAGCATGTCTTGCATCTACCACGAACTCTTCAATAAAAAAGATTGCAAATGGGACATAACACGTAGCAAATGAAGAAAGCTGAAAAGGAAAAAGTCACACTTAACGACTAACTGAAACAAAAGTGCTTCCCAGGAGACAACCCAGTCATTTTTAAATTGTTTGAATTGTTTGCACGAGTCTGTCTTCCCAGACACTCCATACGGCGTATCGAACCCCTCTGGATACAGCGTATGGATGTTTCTGGACGTTATGAGTCTATAATTTAATTTTAGTATTTAAAAAAAAATTATTTTTACAAGAACAATACCGCGTATCCTAAGGTTTGGGATACGGCGTATTGATCCCTGTACACCAGTGTGTTTAATTGTTTTCCTGCATTGTAACCATTGTATAACCGAGATAGGAATTGTACCTTTATCTTCTAATCTTTTATGCAGGACCTTGCTATAAGAAAATCGACGCTATGGTATACTCTAAAAAAGACATGTGTTGAACTCGTATGAAGCATTTTGAAGCCTCGTCAACATACTTTTTGCTCAAGAACTAAAATTGGAGAATCATCCCGAGCAACATATTAGGGGAGCTCCTCGTTCTAATTTTGTTTCCCATTTTCTTTATTGTTTTATTAATACAACGAGGACGTTGTATAATCTAAGTTGGGGGATGGAGAATTAGAACGCCTACTTGTCCTTTCTTTTATAAAATAATATGCTATATGCTTAAATTATGCCAAATTTAAATTTTTTTCTAGCATAACTTTTGTAAAAATTACTACTTACATGACCTCTCACACTCTAACCCTTAATGTCTAATTGTGAGAATTAAGCCTATTTCATTTCCAAATGCTTACTAAAAATTCCACAAAAAATTATGTGTATACCGGTGATGTAGTGGACTTTAGAACTTGGCCTGGTATATCACTCGAGACCACAATGATGAGTACTATGGATTTAGATGGAGAAACATTTTTAATTGGTAAATTTCTAGAAATACACCAAAAAGCCTATATGTTGTAAAATTAACTAACTACACTGGTTAGTTAAATCCCGTGTAACCCTTTGCTTACTCTCATTATACGAGTAAGATCCCCTAGAAAAACCTGTTGAGCCATTCTTGTCTTTTTCACACGATATGTCTATTTCGTTAAAGTTTTGTATTTCCTGTGTCAAAGTGAAATTTTCTATCTCTGTTATGGTCGGGAAATTGCACAATGCAATGGGAAAACAAATATGTAGCTCGCTTATTTTTCTACTTTCGCGATTATGTATTATGTCTGAAGTAAAGTGTTGAAGAAAAAATTATCCGGAAAAATGATGATTGTGAAAAAATAGAAAAATGCATCAAAAAAGAAAAGGAAGTTTTATAGTCGGTTCGCTAAACTTAGACTGATGAAATTCTTAGAAGGGTCGATTATTCGTGGATAAAAATCAACGACGTATAGTTTTGTATTAAGTG
>BQNB010095381.1:0-25886 GCA_026074375.1 Tanacetum coccineum
TTGCGTTCCAATGACTCCCATAATTCTTTGGCAGTCGTGGTCTTGCAGTACACATTATACAAAGGATCTATCAAACCATTCAGAACATAATTGTGGCACAAGAAGTCTGAATGTTTCCATGCTTCCACAGCTTGCACAGCCTGTGCATTAGAGGATTGACCTTCGGCAGGAGGTTCAACCTGAGGTGCAGTTTCTTTCAAGAACCGCGCAAGGCCTAAGGTGGTGAGATAGAAGAACATCTTCTGTTGCCACCTCTTAAAGTTCTGACCATTGAACTTTTCTGGTCTTTCTGCATGATTAGCCACTGTGTTGGTAGCCGGCGCACCGGTTGGGATCACAACAGTAGTCGCAGGAGGAGGAGTTTGAGTGTTAGTCATCCTGAAAGATTAACACAAACAGTTAAACAAACTGTAATCACTCGGTATCCGCTTGTACCGGATCTGCTTCAAAGAAACTCAGTCTTGGTTTCAATGAATAAAATAGACCAGTGTATATTAAATCAAAGCTTGATTTAAATACGCAAACTGATTCGAAAATTAGTAACGATCTATAAAACTGCAATTAAATCTGTTTTGCAAAACTGATTTCTACCAAAACTCTATCAAGGTTTCGACAGAAATAGTTTATAAGGAAAACTTGTTAACAATATTAAATCCAATTAAAAGCGTTTTAATTCTGTGTAAACAGAATCTGTTTTAAGACTGTTGGGAAACCTGCATGCTTTTAATAGTGCAAACTGAATAACATTAACAAGTAAATGAATCGAACGAATTAACAGATAATTAAAGCAGTAAAAGAACGAGGCTCGTGTTTAACACGATTCCCTTAAAACAGATTCGCCGTCTGTTTCCCAGGGTACAACGTCCAAAGCTGTTGTACAGCCGGACTAGACAAACTGACCTGAAAGATTACGGAAAGGATCGAGTATTATGATCGACGGTAACTGCTGGAAAGATCTCTCACAAACTGCTGCGATTGGTTTATTTAGGAGTTCGTTTTCTGTTATCAAAAACCTGAATGAGAGGCGCTATATTTTATAGTTAAACCCTAGCTTAGAATCAGCCAATATGGGTGCTATAAATCAGCCGAGTTGATCCATTCAACCATTTTGAATTTATCAAATAACTACTTTGGAATATTCTGGAACCTTATTTGATCAATAATGACCCGATTACTTTACAGTTATTAAAACCTTTGAAACAAATAAAAACAGCCAATTTAATTGCAATTAGGACACAATAATTTGCATTACCAAAACACTCGTAACTGACATTTAAAACCAATTTCCTCCATTCCAACTTTCCTTCTTGAGACTCTATATCTCATTCACACTAACTCTGTTTTGGACATATACTGGCTCGACCTGGCCTTACATTTAATAATTATATTTACTAATAATTATCTATGTCCAAAGTTAGTGAAAACACATTTTCCACTAAAATTTTCCAACACTAGTGAAGTGGAGAGGGTTTAATACGAGGTTTTGGTGTAGATAAAAGTGGGGAAATGTAGTATGATGGATTTGAAGTAGTATGAATTGAAGGAGAGAGGAGGAATAAGGCTGGTGAAGTGTTGAGAGAATTGGCGGGAAAATTGGTTAGAGGTTTGTTAGGGGAAAACGTACCCCGCTTTTATTTTGAAAGTTTAGTCTAATTGCACAAACAGTCCCTGTTGTTTTTGTAAACCAAGCGCTCCCATTTTCCTTTGTTATCATCTTTTGAATTTTGGCAAACTCAGTCCTTGTAGCTGATAACTTTTATTTTCCTCTTTAAAAGCAACTTTTATCTTTTGCAAGATTAGTCCCTTGAACTTAGAAACTTCCAAATAAGCCCTTGTAATCTTGAAACTTGTCAATATTGGTCCTTTGACTTCAATTGGGTCTTCATTGACTTTCTTCTCTTGTTGTCGGGCTGATCCGGCTTTGATATCTTTCCTCATATCTCTCTCTTGTACTTGGTCTTTTTTCCTTTCGTGTCGGTTTTTGTTTGTTTTGCTCTTTTGTTTGACTTTGATATCCTTCCTGGCACATTAGAAACAAAAGTGGCACACATAATTTCTTAAATCTTTGGCGATAATATTTTTGGCTTTTATTGGCAAAATCCTGGGTATTTTATATATACAATTTAACACTTATCAAAAGACAAGCGGAGACATGATCCCTATGTCCTCCTAGACAAATGGCGTTTTCACGAATAATGTCAACCTAAGGTTTCATATGAGTATGAATCTCCCGGGTTAGGATTTCATTATCACCTACGGCAATGGTTTTCTTATTTTTGGTACGAGTTTCTTGACCTAGAGGAATTTGAATAAAAGACTTGATGACACTTGGAGAGGGAGGAGTGGTCTTATAAGGACCTTTACTCGAAACACTTATTGACAAGTGGTCTAGTGACCACATGTCAGTGTGAGAGGCTTGACCTTTAAAGGGGATTTTTAGAATTTGACCGAATTTCTCAAGAGTGGGAGAGAATGACTTGTTTTGAATGACAAAGTTGACAACAAAGTGACCCTCGTAATTAAAGGTAAAAGTAAGTTGACTATAGAACTCGAGAACAAAACGAGGTACAATTTGTTCGTTAATGTTTAACAAACAATCAAAACTGATTGACTCAAACTTGGCACGAGTATGACTTATATTTTTGAAATTTTGACTCACAACCCTTCCCTCATGAAAGTACCGTTTTCAAGGTTTGCCATTGTGTTTAGTAAGGGTTGATTAAATTCATTTGATATGAGATGTATGTAATTTCATGTCTTTTGATTGTTGGGATTCTAAATTTGATGAGACAAAATAAATAAAAGAATGAAACAAAAGGATCAGAATCGTCATTAAAGAATTCTTCAAGCTGGTGGAGAATTATGAAGATTTGGTCAAAGATGTTAAAGATAATGATTAGGAAACATATTAATGTGATTTAATGTGATTTAAATAGTTTCCTTATCTATTGATTAGCTTCCTTTGTAAGCCTTAATATCCCTCTATAGAAAGGGTATTAGGTGTGTAGGTTGAAGGTATCCAGAAAAGTGTGTGTACACAAAGTGTTAAAGATGTAGACTTTTAGTAGAGTTGGTGTAGCCTCAATGATCTTTGATCCCTGTTAGATTGTAACCATTCTAGAATTGATCATCTAGAATTGGGGCTTGGTGAAAACGTATGAATGGTAAACCTTGTTGAATATCTTTGTTCTTATTCCGCTTTGTTTTTATAACTTATGAACATTGATATTATCCTAGATAAAGGTCTAAACAACCTGAGCTTAAACGATCTTTAGTTTCAACATGATCAAGTCCGGTAACTCGAGGCATTGTTACCTAAAATGACACAAATAAAATCATATTTTAATTGCTTATACTTGTATTGATGTTTTAAGCTTGTGTCTAGTGTGTGCCTATATGCAACAAATGTGGAGTAACGATTAACTCGACCTAAAAATAAAATCCTAAAAGTTAACCCAAACGCTCCTTAGTTTGATTTTGCTCAACCCAACAAGTCGAAAAATACATATGAATTATGTATCTCAAAATTTGTTCATGAGATCATTATGCATGTGTTTGAAAACGTTTTTAGATTGTATTGACAATGCATAACAATAATTTTATTTTGTTCCTAACGTGAGTGGTTTGAAGATGAAATTGGGGTTTTGGTTCAAAATCAATTTTTAGACAATCTCACCAATGTATGCAAATCTCATGTCTACCGGAAGCATATTAGTTATACATTGTATTCTAGTAGTCCTAATTGTACAACATTGAGAGAAAAATGGAAAATCCCCAATTTCAATTTTGATGTTCATCATGAACCCTAGACTCAAATTGAAAGAAAATAGATGAAATGACTTACAATTAATGATCTTTAAGATGTTGTGAATGATGCAGGTGTTATGTTTCTCTACAATTGTGTTTAAGGTGATACTGAGTTTTTAAGTGGTTGTGTTTGTGTTCGTCACTTGCAGAGAGGAAGGGGTGTGTTTGGTTTTGTGAATTGAAATTTTTTAGTTAAGTGTAAAAGATGGGAGTCTGCTGATGGCGGTCCCATAATGCCTGGCGGTCCCAAATATATTGGGGGGCCGCCTATGGTATGGGGGCCGCCCTCAGTAAAGGATTTTGGACTTAGTTTTTGATGAAAAATTTACGAAGATGAGTGACATCTTAATTTGCATTTCGCGAATTAAAAATGCTTGAAGTACTTCGGATGAAGTATTCAAGTTGTCACGATACGGAATGGAACACAGACTAGAATTGAGACAGAAGAAGGAGAAGCGAACTAATATTATTTATGGAATGTGTTCCATCATTGCTAAACCAAGACGTAGATAGTTAAACGATTCACGTTTAAGGGGTTTAGTAAGAATGTCGGCGACGTTTGTCGACAGATCGGCACTATTTTGATTGAGATATTTCTTTCAGGACATTTATCACGAGAAATTGTCTGACGAATTTCGATGTTTTTGGTACGAGAATGTTGCACCGGTTTTTGCTAAGGTCAATCGCTGCATTTGTATCACACATGATGGGAACTGCGTCGAGTCGTACGTCAGTCGATGAGAGCTTGTTTCATCCCATAGTGCTTGTTGACATGCCTTTTCGGCGCTTACGTATTCGGCTTCGGTAGTGGATATAGCAAGAGCGGTTTGTTTCTTCGAGAACCAAGATGTCAAACAACATCCCACGAACGTACAAATACCGCTAGTGCTCTTTCGGTCCACATAATCTCCCGCATGATCAGAGTCGGCATATACTACGGTTTCTATGCCGGTCCCCTTAGGATACCATAATCCTAAGTGCGTAGTGCCTTTAATGTATCGGAAGATACGCTTAACCGCTTCAAGGTGAGAGGTTTTGGGAGCCTCTTGAAAGCGGGCACAAAGGCAGACACTAAACATGATATCGGGCCTACTTGCCGTTAGGTATAATAAACTACCTATCATGCCTCGATACTTGGTACTATCTACCGACTCACACTCTTCATCTTTCGTGAGTTTAGTATTGGAGGACATGGGGGTTTTCATTGGTTTAGAATCTTCTAGACCAAATTTTTTAAGCATTTCTTTAATATACTTAGATTGATTAAAGAATATACCATCTTCCATTTGTTTAATTTGTAATCCAAGGAAGAAGTTAAGTTCACCCATCATGCTCATCTTGAACTCGTCATGCATGATTTTGGCAAATTCATCACACATGTCTTGACAAGTTGAACCGAATATAATGTCATCGACATATATTTGAACAATGATGAGATTTGAACTTTTCTTCTTAGTAAAAAGAGTGTTATCTACCATTCCTATTTTATATTCATGTTTAATAAGAAAAGCTTTTAATCTATCATACCAAGCTTTGGGTGCTTGTTTAAGACCATATAAAGCTTTCTTTAGTTTATAAACATGATCCGGTTTTTCGAAGTCAATGAATCCTGAAGGTTGTGACACGTATACCTCCTCATTGATAAAACCGTTCAGGAATGCACATTTTACATCCATTTTGAATAGCTTAAAATCTAAAGCACAAACATAAGCTAATAGTATTCTAATAGACTCAAGTCTAGCAACTGGGGCATAAGTTTCATCATAATTGATGCCCTCTTGTTGATTATAACCTTAAGCAACTAACATAGCCTTATTTCGAGAAACAACACCGTTTTCGTCTAACTTATTTCTAAACACCCACTTAGTTCTTATGATTGTCATATTCTTAGGTTAAGGTACTAACTCCCAAACATTGTTTGCAACAAATTGATTTAATTCTTCTTGCATAGCGCTTATCCAACTTTCATCCGTTAAGGCTTTATTTACATTCTTAAGTTCTATAGTTGATATAAAACAAAAGAAGTTACTTTGGTTTTGGGCTTGTGACCTAAGAGTTCTTTGGTTAAGGTTTCCTATGACATTTTCTAATGGATGGTTCCTAGATTCCTTAATATTGACTATTTTGTCAATTTCTAAAGTTTCATCCTTAATGTCATTCTCTAAGTTATACTTTTCGATAATCTTAATTGCTTCTTCTTCATCTAAGTCATCATCCACCAAGGGTGATATCTTAGGGGGTGAAGGAGTTTGATTGAATGTCACGTTGAGTGATTCTTCTATTTTCATGGTATGTTTATTAAGGATGATGTAGGCTTTACTATTATGGGAGTAACCTAAAAAGACACCTTCGTTTGACGTTGGGTCAAACATAGTGAGGTAGTCTTTGGTGTTTAAAATGAAGCACGTGCTTCCAAACACCTTAAAGTAATCAAGAGTAGGTTTCCTACCTCTCAAGAGTTCATAAGGTGTGTTGGGATTAAAAGAATTCTTGATGATCTTAGAGTTATTGCTGCTCAGGTTTGTGTTACTACTGCTAAGCTAAAGTTAGTGATGTTCATTAACTTTAATGAAAAATATGCTAAGTAGTTCCTTAAGATCATTTTATCTTGGGGAATATAATAATAAGAAAAACCTTCAAGTACACACTGATTTCTGTTTTATTATTCCGCTGTGCAAGTTTATTAATCATTGTTACTATATCTTAGATGAGTCTTAATAACGATCTAAGGGGTCATAAAGATCTCTATAGTTGGTACATCGGGAACCCCTAGTAAACTACCAGTTCCCCTCCATCGCACACTGAGCCGGCTGGCGTGAGAGATGTGATATGTGTCTTGCTTCTTTCCAATGACCAGCATTCAGTTTGTTCAGCTTTCTGTAAAGCCAGACTTCAGATAACACTTTGAGACCTTTGTCCATAGACGGTCTTTGCATGTAACCAGTTTGCCATCTTCTTGCAGGTTGTAGCAATTTCTCTAAATCTTGAGTCATTTGCCTTTTTGGAGAGTCGTTTTCTGTCAGATCCAATGCTCTTTTTGACACTTTGCTTTCATTTTTTTGTGATGGTTCAGCTCCAAGCAATGGGCATAGTACTCTTTGTAGGATACGGAGTTTTCTGATGTCTCATTCATCAATTCATTTGGTAAAATGCAGCACCATAATAAGCTGTGTGTCTTCATGCCTGATACAACCTTATGTGGTAAAACATTTATCATCCTTGGAATAGTGCAATTTACAAGTGTTCTGTCTGGAATTGTTTGACTTTAGTCATGGTAAGAAGTTGACGATGACCTTGGTGAAGCGAGGGTAGTACATCACAATTACTCCTTTTTAACATTCTTGTTTCTCAACATTGATAAATGAAATCTCCAACCTAAGTAGGCATAATCCTACGTTCATCTTATGGGTGACATGCCCCAAGGATTTGAGATTGTAGAATAGTCAAAGACTGTCATATCCGTACTTTTTCCACTCAGACATGTGTTGATAACCGCAGGCAAATTAACTCCAAGTTGATGCAACTTGTGACATTTGACATCGTTGATCATTTTAATCTCACCACTGTAACCAAGATCTCTTAGAAATGTGAGAATTACCTCTTCAAAGGGTAGTTTCTCTTGAATTCTGATATGGATTTATGGCATATTTGAAGCAATGCTCTGAATACTCAAGATTCACGAATATGTTTCTTGCTGTTCATCTTGAAACGAAATGAGTTATGATTAACTGAAGCAGTGTACTCCAAAACAACTTGCATGAATAGTTTCCTAGAACATCACTGAGAATCTGGATGCATAGTAGAAGATGAGTGAGCTTCAACACATCAAAGACCACTTCTGTAAAGTTGCCTTCTGTATGGACTTGGAATTTGTAACTTATCCGAAAATTACTTTTGCCAGACCTTGTATTTGAAGGCAGTAGCAACTAAAGCGTCAACCCAGTGCATAATTTGATTCAGCTCTTGTGGTGTCTATGGTTCTGCTTAAACAGAATCAATACAGTTTATATATAACCAAGTTATAGAATTACTATATAGACCTTTTATTCGTTCACGTTTATGTTTCATCATGTTGTGAAAATTAAGACCTGTAAGACTTTTAGAACTTGTAAAGATATATTCCACTAGATGGCAACTTAGGTAGACTTATGAGCTTAAGGAATTAAGGAAACCATTTTAACAAATTTAGGAATTGTGGTTTGATTGATGCTAAACTACACCTCTTATATATAATATATAATAAAATATAAAATATATAGTAAGTATAATAAAAAAAAAACACAATCAATGAAACCGAGGAATAGTATAGAATAACCTTCGGGTCGTTTATCCCCAACGAGGCATTTGCTGGAGAAATCGAAACAGTCGGGAAATTGAGTTTGAAATGAGATTAATGAATTGAGAAGTAAAATGCGTGAACTAATCAATAACAAACAAAAACGATTGAGAAAAATCTAAAAATATAAAAAAGTTAAGCTGAAAAACAGAGCAGGAAACCGATCAAGGGGACAAAAACCAAAAATCATCAAAATTAACCCTACATCAAATTTATTTTACTTCTAAACAAACTCTATGGAACTAAGAAATGAAGAATGAAAAAGGACTAGACTGAAAACGAAGTATGGTCGTTTGACCAAAAACGAGTCAGATTCAAGATTTGTACCCGAAGAAGACCCGTTCTAAAAATCAAAAGTTTTGAAAAAATTAACCCTACGGAAGTCCTTTTCTAATATTTCCCCACGTAAAATATGACTAAAGACAATTTTCTAGAAAAAGAAAAAAGAAATTTGTTTGATAATTTATTGTATTTTTTATGAATTTTTAAAACTTTAATAACGAAATAAATATAAAAAATACTAAACTATTTTTAGAAAATTCTAAAAAAAATACCTAAAATACTAGCCCTAAATACATACCTAAGAAAAATAAAACCATAACATTCGGCTTATAAAATAAGCGAAAATAAGCTCAAAACGAGCTTATAACTATAATGGGCAAAACACCCTTAAATACCCAAGTGCCCTTGCGTCTTTCTGTTAGACCCTTGGGCACTTGGGTATTTAAGCGTGTTTTGCCCTTATAGTTATAAGCTCTTTCGAGCTTATTTTTGGCTTATTTATAAGCCGAATTTTCATGCATCTTATTTTCATAGGTAGTATTTAGGGTCTAGTATTTTAGGTAATTTTTTTTAGAATTTTTAAAAATAGTTTAGTATTTTTTATAATTTAATTTCGTTAAAAGTTTTAAAAATTCCATAAAAAATAGAGTGGATAAGTAAAAAGGGGGGGGGGGGGGGGGGGGGGGGGGGGGGGGACAAAAATATATCAAAAAAAAATCTTTTTCTTTTTTAGAAAAATTTTCTTTAAGTCATATTTTTACCGTAGAAAAATAGAAAGACTTCCGAAGGGTTAATTTTTCAAACTTCATGATTTTTAAAGAACTGTCTCGGGTACAAAACTTGACTTGACTCGTTTTTGGTCAACACGACCTCCGTTATTCAGTCTAGTCCCTTTTCATTCTTCATTATTAGTTACCCTAGAGTAGTTTAAAGTAAAAAAATTTGTGAGTGTTATAATTTTGAAGATTTTAGGTTTTTGTTCTCCCCTTGTTCGGGATTCCTGCTCTCGTTTTTCAGCTTAATTTTATAATTTTTAGGTTTTTCTCAATCGTTTTTGTTTGTTATTGATTAATTTAGCTTTCTACTCTCTCAAATCATTAATCTCATTCAAACTCCAATTTTCCGACTGTATCGATTCTCCAGCACAGCCTCGTTGGGGATAAACGACCCGGGGATATTCTATACTACTCCTCGGTTTCATTGATTGTGTTTTTTTTTTTTATTATACTTACTATATATTTTATATTTTATTATATATTATATATATAAGAGGTGTTAGTTTAAGCATCAATCAACCACAATTCCTAAATTTGTTAAATGGATTCCTTAATTCCTTAAGCACATAAGTCTACCTAAGTTAGCCGATCTATGGAATATAACTTTACAAGTTCTAAAAGTCATACAGGACTTTAATTTTTTCACAACATGAAAAACATAAAACGTAAAGATAAAAGGTCTATATAGTAATATATAAACTTGATTATATATAAACTGTATTGATTCTTTCTTAAGCAGAACCATGGACACCACCAGAGCTGAACAGATTGCACTGGATGACGCTTTAGTTGCTCCTGCCAACCAACTCAAGGTTGGCAAAAGTAATTTTCGACTAAGTTCAGATCTCAAGTCCAAAGAAGCAACTTTACAAGTGGTCTATGATGTGTTGAAACTCACTCCTTTCTACAATGCATTCCAGATCTTAGGTGATGTTCCAGAAATATACATGCAAGAGTTTTGGACCACTACTACAGTTCATCATCACTCAATTCGTTTCAAGATGAACAGCATGAAACATTATTGTGAATTCTTGAGTACCATCAGATAATGCATCAAATATGCCCAAAACTCCTAATCAGCAATTCAAGGAACTCCCTGTTTGAAAGTAAGCAATTTTCACATTTCAAGAGATCTTGGTTAGCAGTGTGGAGAATTAAAATGATCACCGATGACAAGTCAACAAGTAGGCATCAACCATGTGATCCTTAGTCCTGCAGTTATCAACAAATGTCTAAGTGGAAAAAGTACCGGATATGATAGTCTTCGACTATCTCAAGCTCAAATCCTCTGGGGCATGTACCATAAGAAGAACGTAGACTATGCCTACCTTCTGTGGGAAGATTTCGTTTATCAAGTAGAGAACAAGAATGTCAAAAAGAGCAATGAGATGTATTACCCTCACTTTACTAAGGTCATCGTCAACTTCTTCATGACTAAAGATCAATCAGTTCTAAGACGGAACAGTGTAAATTGACACTATGCCAGGGATGACTACATGTTTACCACGATAAAGGTTGTCTCCAGGCATGAAGACACATAGCTATATGGTGCCATTTTACCAAATGAATTGACGAATGAAGACATCAGAAACTCTGAATCCAACAAAGAGTACTATGCCATTGCTTCAGAAGCTGAACCTCCAAAAACGAAATCAAGTGTCAAGAAGAAGCAAGTTGGATCTGACAAGACAACGACTCCTCCAAAAGGCAAAAGACTCAAGACTTCAGCAAAAACAGCTAAACCTGCCAAGAAGAAGCAACCTGCAAAGACGTCTATGGACAAAGGTCTCATAGTGTTATCTGAAGTTGCTTTAACAGAAGCTGAACAACTGAAGCTGGTCATTGAAAAAAGCAAGACACAAACTCACAGCTCTCACGCCAGCGGCTCAGGTGCAGATGTAAGGAACTGGTAGTTTACAAGGGGTTCCGTATGTACAACTATAGAGAACTTTATGACCCCTAGATCGTTTTTAAACCATCTAATATAAGTAAACAAAGATTAATAAACTTGCACAGGGCGGAAATAATAAAACAGAAATCATAGTTACATTAAGGTTTTCTTTTTTACAATATATCCCCAGATAAAATGATCCTTAAGGCTAAAACTAACAAATACATAGATGTTATAACCCCAACAAAAATCTACTAACTATCTAACTATGCTAACTAACTAAACGTGTACACACACACGTTTTGTTTTAGTCGACTCTCATTGAGAACATACACTTTTCTAGATGCTCAAACCTACACACCTAATACCCTTTATATATAGGGATAATAAGCCTTACAAAGGATGCTAATCAATAGATAAGGAAACTATTTAAATCACATTAAATGCATATAATATGTTTCCTAATCATTATCTTAACATATTTAACCAAATCTTATAATTCTTCACCACATGAAGAATGTCTTTAAAGACAAATCTTATCCTTTGTTTTCATTCTTTTATATATTTAGTCTCATCAAATCAATAATCCCAATCAACTTCCCCAAATGATGATGACAAAAACAAACAAAGTCGGTGTACGAACTTCCATCATAAAGGCTAAAGCTACCCCTGAAGTGTTAGATTGTGATCATCCCCTGAATGAACACAAAATCTTCAAATTTTTCCCCTTGACTAAAAGATCTCCTAGATCATCCACCACACAGTACTAAGCTGCAAATCAATAAACCTGTAATCTTCGTCCCTTTTTGTAATCATCTAAAGGGGTCTCCTATAGAATATGCAACTAGGATCATAACACACTACAAATCAATATACCACACTAACGACCATCCTTTTAATTACCCAAAATAAACCTCCATGATGCATAATAAAGGATAAAAGATCTCTGAGTAACAATATGAAACACAAACTAGTGGTAGTAATAAATGCTAGTAGAAGTACGAAACACATTCCCCTCAATTGGTGCATGTAGATGAATAAAAGCATTTACTCAAATAAGCTTTCCCTTGAAACCAATATGTTTACCATCTCCTTGAATCTTTAACTCTATAGTCTCTTGTAGAATCACTTAATGAAGAAAAACTGAGTATAAAGGAACTTGATTGCTGAAGTAGAATAACCGTAAAAAACTTGTGTCTTATATCTTGTACTATCCATGTGACGTCAAACTCATACCAAGACCAAAATATAAGTAGACCGCAATCTCTTGACAAAATCCTCATCTATGAGACACATATCTAAAGTGATAGCAAATGTGAGCATTGAGCACCATAAGAAAAATCACACACCTTTGCTAGATTCGTCAAGTCTTCGTCACAACGTTATAAGCACGAACAAGTTACCTCCTCCTAAAAGGTATGATAAAACACAAACCCAAATAATTCCACTTCAACTTCAAATAGGTCATAAACAACCTTCATTACATAGCCCAATACGAACAAACAAACCAAAAATAACGAGCTATGAAACTTTTAGAACATTTAAACCAAAAACCTTCCAGAACAAAAACTTTGACACATCTTTTCTTCATGAAGTCGCCACCAACAAAAACCTTGAACAATCCTAGATATCGAGAGCCACGAGGCTCTGATACCAATTGTGGAGATCTTTATGACCCCTTAGATCGTTATTAAGACTCATCTAGGATATAGTAACAACGATTAATAAACTTGCACAGCGGAATAATAAAACAGAAATCATAGTAACTTCAAGGTTTTCTTTATTCATTATATCCACAAGATCAAATGATCCTTGAGACTAAACTAACTAATACATAGATGTTTATAACACATCTACTAACTATCTAACTATGTTAACTAACTAAACGTGTACATACACACGTTTTGTTTTAGTCGACTCTCATTGAGAACACACACTTTTTTGGATGCTCAAACCTACACACCTAATACCCTTTATATATAGGGATATTAAGCCTTACAAAGGAAGCTAATCAATAGATAAGGAAACTATTTAAATCACATTAATATGTTTCATAATCATTATCTTTAACATCTTTAACCAAATCTTCATAATTCTTCACCAACTTGAAGAATTCTTTAATGACGATTCTGATCCTTTTGTTTCATTCTTTTATTCATTTTATCTCATCAAATCAATAATCCCAACAATCTTCCCCTATTTGATGATGACAAAACAAACAAAGTCGTGTACGAACTTCATCATAAAGCCAAAGCTTCCCCTGAAGTTGAGATGTAATCATCTCCCTGAATGAAACAAAATCTTCAATGCTTCCCCTTAACTTAAGATCTCCTTGAACATGCCAACACATATAATAAGCTGCAAATCTATAAACCTGTAATCTTCTTCCCCTTTTTGTAATCATCGAATAGGGGTCTTCTTGTAGAAATGCAACTTGGATCATAACACACTACAAATCATATACCACACTACCAATCCATCCTTCTAATGACTCAAAGTACCCGCCATGAAGCATAATACGAAAAATGACTCTGAGCAGTAGAAACACAAACTAGCAGTAGTAATAAATGACTAGCAGTAGTAACGAAACACTTCCCCTCAAGTGGTGCATGTAGATGGTTAAACATTTAATCAATAAGCTTCCCCTGAAACCATGTGTTTACCATCTCTTGAATCACGAACTCTGTAGGCTCTATGTAGTGATCACTTATGAAGAAAACTGAGTATAATGAACTTGATGCTGAAGTAGAATGACCTAAACTTGTGTCTTATATCTTGTTTATCCACGCGACGTCAAACTCATACCAAGACCAAAATATAAGTAGATCACAATCTCTTGACAAAATCCTCATCTCTGAGACACATATCTAAAGATGATAGCAAATGTGACATTGAGCACCATAAGAAAAATCACCCACCTTTGTCTAATCAGTTAAGTCTTCGTCACAACGTTATAAGCACGAACAAGTTACCTCCTCCTAAAAGGTATGCTAAAACACAAACCTAAATAATTCCACTTCAACTTCAAATAGGTCATAAACAACCTTCTTCGTAACTAATTCGAACAAATAATCCAAAATACGAGCCTTTGAAACTTTTAGGAACATTTAAACCAAAAACCTTCCAGAACAAAAACTTCGACACATCTTTCTTCAAGTAAGCAACACACCAAAAACCATTGAACAATCCAAGTAGAGAGAGCCACGAGGCTCTGATACCAATTGTGGAGATCTTTATGACCCCTTAGATCGTTATTAAGACTCATCTAGGATATAGTAACAATGATTAATAAACTTGCACAGCGGAATAATAAAACAGAAATCAGAGTTACTTCAAGGGTTTATAATTATTCATTATAACCCCAAGAATAAATGACCTTGATGCTAAACTAACTAATACATATATGTTTTATAACACATCTACTAACTATTAATCTATACTAACTAACAAAACGTGTACACACACACGTTTTCTTTTAGTCGACTCTCATTAAGAACACACACTTTTTTCGATCCTTAAACCTACACACCTAATACCCTTTATATAGAGATATATTAAGGCTTACAAAGGAAGCTATCAATATATTAAGGAAACTATGTCAAATCACATTAAATCACATTAAAAATGTTACCTAATCATTATCTTTAACATCTTTAAAACCAAATCTTCATAGCGTACTTCACCAACTTGAAGTGAATGTCTTTAATGACTATCGATCTTTTGTTCATTCTTTTATTTAATTTTTCTCATCAAATCAATAATCCTAACACCAACATATGACTTTGAAGAAGAAGCAAATATCTTGGAATTCAAGTAAAGAAAACAATGATGATGAAGTTAATGTGAGTAAAGACGATGATACTGACAATAATGATGATGACAATGATGATGATGTTGACAAAGACATTAATGATGACGATGTTGATAATCAAGATAAAGATGATCAAGATGCTAAAAATCCAGATGATGATAATGAGCAAATGGATTCAGACAATAATGGTGATGACTTTGTTCATCCCAAGTTCTCAACTCATAATGAAGAAGAAAGAAAGAAGAAAGCCTTTAACCCTAGAGTTTCAAACTCCCTCACATAATAATCTACTGATAGATGAAGATGATATTAAGAAGTTCAATGTATGAATATTGAGGGTGAAGAGATGGATGAAGGAGCAAACAATGAAGAGAGTGAAAGGAATGAATTATACAGGGGTCTGAACGTCAATCTAGAAGGACGAGATGTTGAAATGACAGATGCTCAACAGACTAATGTTCAAACTACTCAATAACGAGAGAACACCAAGTGATCAAATACTCCAGTCATTCCTGAAAGCCAACAACAGAGTTCTTCTGTGTCATCTGGCTTCGTCTCTAGCATGCTTAATCCTAGACCAGATACAGGTATTGACTCAATATTTACTCTTCACACTGAGGCAACTTCACTTGTAGATGTTCCGGTCACCACTATTGTTGAGCCACCTTTTGTGTCTGCAACAACTCTTCCTCCACCACCCACTCCTCTCATCATACATATGCAACAAACACCAGTTCCCACACCAACAACTGTTCCAAGCTCCTCCCTGCAAGATCTTCCTAACTTTGGCTCTTTATTTGGGTTTGACCATCGACTTAAAACTTTGGAAACTAACTTCTTTGAGTTCAAACAAACGAACCACTTTGCTGAAGCAGTCTCTTCTATTCTCGGCATTGTTGATGCATACCTTGCCAACAAGATGCATGAAGCCGTCAAAACTGCTGTTCAGTTACAATCCGAAAGACTCAGAGATGAAGCCCAAGCTGAAAATGCAGACTTCCTCAACAAACTTGATGATAACATTAAGAAAATAATCAAGGATCAAGTCAAGGAACAAGTTAAAGCTCAAGTCTCCAAGATTTTGCCAAAAATTAAGAAGACAGTAAACGAACAACTCGAAGCTAAGGTTTATGACTTGTTCATCTCTGAATCTCAAGACATCACATGCTATAGCTGCCAACCTATCTGAATTAGAGCTGAAGAAGATTCTCATAGAAAAGATGGAGAGCAATAAGTCAATCCACAGATCTGATGAACAAAAGAATCTCTACAAAGCACTGGTTGACGCTTACGAAAGTGACAAGCTCATTCTTGACACTTATGGTGATACTGTCTCGTTTAAAAGACGAAGAGATGATGAGGATAAAGACGAAGAACCCTCCGCTAGATCAAACCGGGGGTCCAAGAGAAGACGAGCTAGAAAAGAACCTGAGTCAACTAATACACCAAAGGAAAAGACACCCAAGTCAACTGGCAAGTCAACTGAAGGGTCCAAATCTCTTCACAAGTTTGTTGGCAAGTCTGCTCATGCAGAGGAGACAATGCACACCGCCAAGGATTTTGAAGAACCCGCACATCAGGAGTTCGAAATTAGAGCTACTGAAGATCAACCAGTTGATGAGACCCCTTAGCCTTCTGATTGGTTTTAGAAACCCACTAGACTTCCATCCTCTCATCTAGTATTGGAAAAGGGGGGGGGTGGGGGGGGGGGGGGGGGGGGGGGGGGGGGGGGGGGGAAAAAAAATTGGAACAAGACTTTACCTACTGATCATGGACCAGTTCAACCTTGGTTAAGCAATCTGGCTCGGGAAGAATGTCCTTGTAAATCATTTAATGAGCTAATGGATACTCCTTTGGAATTCTCAGCATTTATGATGAATCGTCTCAAAGTTGATACTCTAACACCTTAATTATTAGCTGGTCTAACATTTGAGCTGATGAAGGGTACATGCAAGAGTTTGGTCAAGTAGTAATAACTTCTTGAAAGAAGTCTACAATGTCACACCCCGCCAAGTTGGAAACGCGAGGCATAACGAGAATGGATATCATCACAACACCATGGCGTCTATATAGAGAATACTAAAATGCATATAATAAAGTAAAGTATAGATACATAGGTGTCCATATAACAATACCCATAACAGGCCGAAACATAAAAGGCGTCTTAATTGATGAAAAGGAAGATCACTCAATAAAAACAAGCCACATAAATACATACAATCTAAACAATCCACATTATAAACTTCAAGATCATCTTAAGGTCTCTTTCTAGCCACTTCTCACTATCTTAAGAATCCTCATGACTTCACACCTGAAAATGATGCTTAAAACGTCAACATAGTGGTTGGTGAGAGTCATAGGTTTAAGACACACAAATCAATCTTTTAAATCCAATTACTGTGATTATCAAAACAATATAGGACAATTATGCAAAATATGAACTTATGCTAACATGCAATCCACATACTAGGTAGGAACGTTACCCCTGATCCATTTCAAACAACTGGGTAGAACGTACCCCCGATCCATTTCACAACTAGGTAGTCACAATACCCGCCGAACCATATGTCACATTACGCACCTAAAAGTCTACTAGCTGGAACTTATACTTAGGCCTGGACCAACATATCATCTGAGTATTATTCAACCCATCATTTGATTTGATTAGTAGTAAACACCCAACTTCTCCAACCGAACTCACATACCTCAAAACAACTCCAATTGATCACAAAGCCATGGAGCGTATCACATCACAACCAATAACCACATAACACATAATCAAAGCAACTAAAAATATTTAAACTCATAGCATCATTTTCACCCCAAGAAAACATAAAAAAGGGGCTATGAAACTCACCTTTGCCTAGCACTCAAAAGCTTCCAACAAGGCTTCACAAATGACAATCATAAATCTACGCAACAAGAATAATTCGTGTTACACGCTATTAAGCCGAAAGCTTAATATACATGTAACATTCATATGATGGATGTCTAAGATGTTTTATTAACCCTATGGTCACCTTGCAACCGATAACCCAACCTTAACCACTTTATTAACAAGTTTCACTAGTTAATCACAATTCATACCAAACTGCAGAATTTTGACGTGACTTATCGCATTCAAAACCCTGACTTAATGACCTCCACAATTCAAACCAAAAATCATATATGTTCATTAATGAGTATATTAACTACCTTGTGACTCCCAAAAGCCAATTACATACACAAGTACCCTAAGAAAATCGAACTTCAAAACAGTCCCAATTCGAGTCTGATTGCGCACTAAAAAGTTTAGGCTTAAACATCATACTTAGACTTCGAATTAATTAACTTCCTTTGGGGTAATTTTAATAGACATATAATACTTAACTACTGTACAAGGAATAAGTCTAATTCAAATTTAAATAGGGGTTTTTACTTCTCACAATTTGACCTAAATCTGACATAAAAAATCAGCCTTGACAACGAATCTTGTTTGAATTATTTAAATACCTTCCACTCACTTTTAATTCATGAAACCTATGAGGTTTCAAAGTAGACTCTCTGTAGATAATTTTAGGCTTTTGAAAATCATTAAAATCTATTCGGATGATCAAGTTATGACTCTCGCAAGATGACCCTTCTAAACTGCCAACAGTTTAACTCCGAATTTATTAACCCTAAAACCCTAATTACACATGATTAACTTCATTAACAATATAAAAACGATTTTAAAAGATAAAAACCCTAAATTTACAGATCTTACATGAACCCTAATCCATCATATTAATTATTACATGTGTTATTAATTAGAATATAACAAGAATTAAAAAATTATAATTTGAATTGAACATAAATTAGAAAATTTACCTTAATAGAAAACCCTAAAAAAATTCTTCTTCTTTTTCTCTTTTGGTTTTGCCGATTTCACATATGAGGGGGGGGGGGGGTTAGGGATTTTTGTTTTGTATTTATAGGCTACCTAGAAGTGTTTTAGATTAACTATAACTAGGTACTAGTTTCTTTTCCTTTTTTTTTCTTTTCTAATTTTCCCTTTAATTTTCGTATTTATTTATGCTTAAAAAAATATTTTTTTAAAATTTTTTTTTTCTTATTAATTAATTACCTTCAATACCTTAAGTTTTATAAAAACCTAAGCCAATTTGGTAAACCATTTTGCTTGAAAACTACTTTCTAAAAATAACTTTTAATTTCCAAATTCACTTTCTATATATGAAAAGTTTACCAAAAACTCTCTTATTTTAAACAACTCATTACTTTCACAAATGTACACTCTACTCATTTTTAATTCATCCACCTAGGCATTCACATATTAACCAAAACAATTTCTCCTACAAAATACCCAATCAATTCCATTATCACCATAAGTGGTTAAAATAAAATTTCTCCATCAAATAACTCATTTCTCTTAACTTAACCCCCAAAACCTAAACTTATCTTAAATTACTAACACAAAAATACGTATACGTAATAATACTTACACATTTAACACGAAAATGCTCAAATCTCAATAATCATTTCCCTGTCACTCAAAAGTGAACGAAATGAACTCAACCAAGTTCATCACCATTCCAATCTCATTGAGATGATCACACTCAATAGATTGATTACCAATACCTCATAAACACATATGAACACGTAATAAACACATAACCATACATAGCAACGATACATTTAGGTCAACACTAAACGGTTTTGCCAACCTGCTCAATCATAGTTTTGTCACAATATCCCCAAACCAATAAGAAAATCTCGACCCGAGATTTAAACCTCTCTAGGCAATAGCACATCCGACAAACAAACGGAGGACACATAGACCTCAAATTCGATCCTTGCGTTCCCAAAGTAACTCAGGAACCACGCTTCGAATCCTCAACGAACTTTCACAACGCTAATTCATACTAAACTTTTTACTCATGACCTCTAGGTCCACAACATCAACGGTTCCTTGACAAAACAAGAGATCTTTGTCAACCTTAACTTATCTAACTATTACAATCCGAATCCACTGCTAGTGACTTAACTTACCCATAAGGGTGCAATTATGGTAACCACAACAACTCAACACAAAAAGAAACAGAGCCGACTACCTGAACCTCGCCCTGTCATCAAGAAACTCCGTCCAAAACCTTAAGATGATAGAAACAATGTCATTTACAACCCGGTCTCAGCACTCATCAAACAAGAACTGTCATGAAACCAAGTTTATAAGTGTTACAAAGCCCAACATTTTAAAGAATTGGCTCGACTTCGAGTTTATTCATAAAATAACTTTAACCAAAATCACAAACACACTATGGCATACAAATTCGAGCAAGAAACCTTACGTACCCATCTTTAACTAATACTCCCAACGATATCTTGCTCAACGAACAAGTGTGGATACTCAGTTTACCTGAAGTCCTAAAGACCTCCCTTCGAGTCAATTCGAATCTTACACAATGAACATTGAACTTCTACTAGGTTTCATCTTTAGCAAAACCATAGTTTTGGCCTACTATAATTAACTCTAAAGCACAAGCAAACTCGCATTTACCAAATACTTTAAATTTTGACCCACAAACGTATACATGCGACACTCCTCAACTATTTGTAGTAATCTTAACCGATAATCCTTTCAAAAATCTCAAATGGACCTACTTACCTTGGTATCAACTTACCATACTTTTTGAAACATCATACACCCTTCAAACTGAATACTCTAGGTAACACTCAATTACCAGCCTTAAGTCTAACGGTTAAACCTCATACTAGCATAATCCTTGAACCAAATTCGGTTCATCCAATCTTGTTGTCTCTAGTTACTGCCCATAAAATGGTAACCTACATTCCTTTCCACACAATGCTCCAAGTGAAGCACATCTCCTCCTCGAATGATAATCCTCGCCTTAGGGACAAACTCATCTCACGAAAGTGAGTATTGTAATTACCTCTAAAATCTACCATACTTGTCCTAAGCATAGCTAGAAATGGGGTGACTTAGTCAGTCAATTGACTACACCCAATCGCATCGTATCCACTACTCAAACTTGGTAACTTAGCAATAACATCCATAGTTATCTTCTCCCACTTCCACTCGGGTATTTCAGGTCGTAGCAACAATCCTGAAGACCCTTTTTACTCAACTTCCATTTCCGCACACGCTGAATACTTACTACCGCAACTAGTCTTATGTTCCTTCGTCAATACTCGACCAACAATTTGAAACCTAAGACAACACTAAGTCCGCATCCGCCCAGGATGATCGGATACTTATTGTATAATGGCCTCTTCCATAGCCTAGGTCCTTACATCTCTCCAACTGGAGATCCGAACCTTGTCTAACCAATATGAACCACTCTCCATCTCTTTTCATACTTGTTGGTCCAAGCCACGCAACCTCTCATGTTGACGCGTTCTTTGCTTTGGACGTCTTATCTTATAACACCAACATCCTTTCTTAATCTTAGCTTGAATCGTCATACGTCAATCCAGAACTTATTCTTGGCTTCACTCATTCTTCCTACTCTATGATTCAACAACTACATTTACCTTTCTCAGATGGTACTTGGCCTCGAAACCGTACTCAATAAATAACTTCATCCATCGACTCTGCCTCATGTTCAATCCTTCTGATTGAAAGTATGTTGGAAATGTTTATGATCCGTATAGATCACTCTTCACGTCTCGTTTACTTAATGCCTCTAGTATTATAGGGCAAAACCTACCACGTTAGTCATGCAATCTTTCATAATAACCTTCAGTTGTCGTGACGTACAAGCAATCACCTTCTCCTTTTTTCCAAGCATGCTTCCAAATCCTTACTTCGTGCGTCATAATATACTACGAAATCTTCTGCTCCTTCCGGTAATGCTAAGATCGACTCTTAACCCAATTGATCCCCCCTTCTACATCTAGATAGCTTTCTCTTTGCTCCGGCTTCTACGATGTTGTAAAACTTCACGTACATCTTCTCTTCCTTCAGTGACTCCACGATCATCTTCACGTGCGACTTGTACTCCTCCTTAGACTTCATGTCGATTTAAAAATATCATTTGTATATATACGTTAACTGGCTTATCTATATATGGCCATGCACACCCGGCTCATTAACTCTAGGAAAATTGTTGGTGCATTGGTTAACCCAAAAGGCATAGCCGTAACTTCAACGTGTCCATTACGCATCCTAAAAATATTCTTAACTACGCACCTTGTACCCCCTCCCTTTGGTAAACATCACATACGAATTTTCTATCTCACTCTTCTTGAGATAATCTATGCACATTCCAAACTACCCACCTTTCTTCCTACCAAGCAATACAGACGCTTCCCACAATGAGTTACCATTCGAACCAACCCTCACCTTGCAACTCTTGCAATCATTCCAACAACCCGTGCTCTCAAAAGACGTCAAATGACACGAGCCTTCACAAATCGGCGTCGCTCTTTGTACTAATTCCATACGAAATCCTATTCTACGACGATGGGTAAAACCCACTAAATCCTGAGAAACACTTTGAGAAGCTCACATACTACTAAAGTATCACTAAATTTTGACTCATATGCTTTGGTACTCCTACGAGACCTCGCATCCTCTTTAGTTCGTTTCCCCCACTAACCATAACACTTATTAGCTCACTAAGGTTTTTTAACTACCTCTTGTGGCATAACCATCCCATCCTTATGCCTCAATAACCAATCTCTCATACGGCTAAATCACGCTCGCCATAACTAATGATGTACTAAGTAAAACCCAGAATTCTCAAACTAACTTAGAATCGCGAATAATCTATTCGCTTCGAGCTTACCCAACAATCGCACCACCCAGAAGATATGAACCTAACAACCACTCTAGAACCACGCCATAAAGAAATACCAAACTTCACATGCACCAATTTGGTATGGACCTAAAAATCACACAATCCCAAAAAAAGAAATAACCAAATATAAACATCGACATAACGAACGAACCTCAGACCTAACAAACACATCAACGATGCTAGAAACACCCAATTAATATTACCACGTACCACGACCCATTAATTAAAAGATTAAGAACCTTTGTTCCGAAACCGACTTTTTACCCAAGAAAACTTCTCTCATAATCTTTATACTAAAAAAATCCATTTTAAAATACGAAATCACCTGAGTTAATAACTGCAATAATTTTAAGTGTAAAAATAATTTTAAATAAAATTCAATAAACTTATTTTAATTAAGATTTATAAAAAGAAATCAAAATATGGTTAAAACAAATGTGTTGCATTTTATTTATATAATTTATTTTTGAAAGAAGTTTTTAACACCTAAACGATATGATATCGACTACAACAAAATTACTTTGAAAAGGAATTTATGACTCGCAACAAAAGACATCATGATAACAAAATAGACTTCCAAATTACCTTAAGGATTCCAATACAAAAATGTTAATCTTCTTGAAAATGAACACGACAGGAACTCTTGCAAACCAAACAAAGACAAGAAACCACCATTACCTACGGTCCCATAGAACCAAACGAAAAAGTATTGTCACCTTAAGACAAAGGAAAACAATCAAAACGCGGAACGGAGAACATAGAACACCAGTTCTATGATAACACCTTAGAATACCAACACGAGCTTTGGATATCTCAACAAATAACGAGCTAACGAACCATCTTAAGAATCGCGATGACAATGCCAACAGGTATCCGATGTATCCTCAAACGATAGATGAAAGGAAACCTTACCATCTACGCAACCCAACCTAATATAATTGCCCAATCGGTTAAGAGAGGAATTCTCTAACCATACAACCATCCTCGACAGGATCTCACATCACATCTACACTACCATCTACACCTCCAGACTTACTTCCTTACATAATACATACAAGCAACAATGATCAATGCAATCAAAGTCACAAGTTCACGTGTGTGACGCCTTTATAATTATGTTCGCGACCATAATTATAATTGCACCTTTTGCACATGCGTACTTACTTCAAGACCACACCACTCAATGATTATCGACACTCTACCACATAGCATTAATCATAATCCAAATATAACTCAAACATGATAATCCACCTAACGAACCATAAAATCTCAATCGATCAAACGAAACAGAAGTCACATCGTGACCCAAAATATAAAATCAATCCTTGATTATAGTAGCGTATCGAGGTAGAAAATAAAATAAACTTATGTTGGGCCTCGCTTGGGTTTGACTTTTCTCTCTCAAAAGTCACCCAACTCCGCGGGTCCAGTAAGGTAAACAATCTCCCAACGATATCTCCTAGGGGTAGGGGAAGACATGACTAAAACAATAACAAAGGGGTATATACTATTAGATCCACATAATGAAAAAGTATATATTTCATATTATATAGTAGTAATTCAAAATAGAAAGAATTTCAAAGCTTTTAGATAGCGGGAACATACGGTATATACGTACACAAACACTTATGCCCTAAAATACAACTATATGAGGGACCCTTAAGCTATAGTCTAGGCTCAACCACCTAGTTCTCTATAACCAAAGGCTCTGATACCAATCTGTCACACCCCGCCAAGGCGTAATAATGGATATCATCACAACACATGGTGTCTATATAGAGAATACTAAAATGAAACTAAAGTAAAGCAAAGACACAAAGTGTCATAACAATACCCAAAACCTAATGGTGTCTTTATTAATGAGAAAGAGGTCTCGTCAATAAATGACATGCAGAACATAATCCAAACAATTCATGCAAACGCAATTATTCAAAACAGAAAGCATAAATAAACTCCAAGCATCCTACGGTCTCTTCTAGCCACCTCGCTCTAACTTAGCACCATTAAGCTCACCTGAAAATGATGCTTAAAAACGTCAACACAACGGTTGGTGAGAGTCATAGGGTTAAGACACATAACACAATCTTACAAAACAGTTGCTGCGACTATTAAAACAATCCAAACAACACACATGACACCACATTCCACTGGATCTATCATTCCATACTCACAAAAGGGTCATGGGTAGCTCACTACCCTCCGATCGGAACACAAAGTCAGTAGGTATTATTTCAACCCTTCAGTTGGATTTGTTTGTGGTAAGCACCACTCTCAACCGAACTAACATACTTCACAACAACAACAATAATAATAATAACTCCAATTGATCACCAAGCCATGGAGCATACCACATAAACGACTCCAATTGATCACAAAGCCATGGAGCATACCACATAACATACAAACACATAATCACAGCAACTAAAACATTTAAACTCATAGCATCATTTTCACCCCAAGAAAACATAAGAAAAAGGGGCTATGAAACTCACCTGATGCTTAGCTTCCCAGACGATTTCAACAAAAGCTTCACAAACACTTCACGGATAATCAAAACAATTAAGCACACAATAAGCTACCATCAATTAGGCATTCAACCCAATATGATGTAACCCTTTTCCAACTCCTACATTGCCATTTACACTTCAATGCTACACTTTAAATTTTCTGGTTTTGAGCAGAATTTTATACTCACTTACACGTCCTAAACGTACCACTTAAACACTTCCACAATTCAAACCAAAATTCACCATGATACATATATGTCCTATGAACCTCTCATAGCTCTCCCAAAGCAATTACCATTTTACAAATACCCTTTAGAAATTCATTAATCCAAAATGATGTTAGATAACCAACTTAAACTTCATAACCTACTTAACAAAAATTCAGGGGTCACACACAATATATAAACTAACTTCCACGTGATTTAGAGCCTTTAACTAGATGTCTAAGTATTTTTAGAAAAATCAAAACCAAAACTGAAATTTGTCACTGTTTTACACACTGATTTTGTAACGACCTTTTGACCCACTTACCGACCACAACTTTTCTGGAAAGTAGACTCTCTGATGTTATCTCTAGTATGTTGTAATTTATTTATTTGTGTTAGGATTTATGTTTTCCTAACTTAGTACCGACAGTACAAATAGTTAGTACCGTTAGTTATAGTTAGTACTGACAG
>BQNB010095382.1:0-25885 GCA_026074375.1 Tanacetum coccineum
ACGGAGTAACTAAAAAAATAAAAGAAAAGAAAATAAGAATTGCAAGTTACAGGGAAAGGTAAAAAAATGTAATTAATGTGTATTAATTAAGATATAACTAATCATTACTATTATTTAGTTGTTGGGTCTCACTTAATTTAAACACAATATTTAAAATATTCTTCAAAAGTTGGTTAAATGGGTTTAAACTATATGACCTTTTTTTAATCTTCACATTTAAAAGTGTAAAATTATTTGCTACATCCAATTGGTTCATTAAAATTTGATGTAACATCCTTACACATAAGTTATATCAATTTCGTTAACTTTTATACAAATACTAATATGCATAATTTTAGACAGTCTGCTACATTTTTGCTTATTTGACCCACTTAGGTTCTAAAATAAGACCTAATACCAATTTCATTGAAAAATACACTAAAAGAAATACTAAAAATAGTTTTTATCTCATCGCAATCCGATGAACGGTTGATTTACTACGATTATTCTAACATGGCCTAAAATTATGCACAACTTGCTCTCTCGATTTCGTACTTAGCCAAAATCGTCAAACCTCGACATAATTTGATGCTTATCACATGTAAAATCAAACCTAAACTTGACATAAATCATATCTAAATTTTCTAATATGACCTTGTGTCAAACACCTCTTGAAGGTTCTATCTAAGCATCATTATCATCATTAACATGAGTTAATTCAGTTCAATAAACATAAACCTCATAAAATATAAAACATAATTACTCTCTAATCCATAATTCATGCTAACTTGGTTTATAAACATCAAACATGTATATAATCTCATAAACATGACTAAAATCGCCTTTAACATACTTATGAACCAAAAACCCCCAATTTCTACCATGATCATGAAATCAAAGCTTGAGTTTAACACATACCTTTTGTGGAGAACATGTTACAGAGACTTTTGACATTTTGTATCTAGCATAATCATCCCAAAATTCACCATGAATCATCTTTAGGATGATTTCTTCATCCTTAATCTTCGAAGTTATTTTCCTTTCATTTTATTAATGATAAAACATGTGCATCTATGTGGAGAAATCTGAAAATTTTGAGGTTCTAAATCCATAAGGTCAAATGTGTAAGTTCGCCCCTTAACTTAGCTTTGCATTATTAGATTATGTCGTTAAGTCATTACGCCAGAGGTCCTTTTCCGTTAACTATTTGCGTAACAAGTCCTTATTCTGTCAAATACTTAACTAGACTAACTTTCTAATATTCTATACATATTATTAAAATATGTATAACTAAATTGTAAAATTTATGGTATTGCAATGTATAGAATTGGAGTTAAATAATAAGTCAAGGGGTCTCATATATACATGTTGTATAGTATAGTGACTACTTCTGTAAATATTCTTTTAGGAGGGAAAGTTTGTTTTCCCTCCCATTTAAATAGTTGTAACAAACTTTATTTCAACTTAATCAATCAAATAAACTTTCCTTAAATTCTCACATCTCACTATGTGTTTCTTGTGTGTGTTTACTGTAGGGATGGCAACGGGTTGGGTTCGGGGCGGGTTTTAGTGTACCCGTATCTGCACTTGTTTATAATATCCACATCTGTACCCGCCTCATTAACCGCTGGGTACCCAATTAATATTATCCATTGGGTTTTGGGTTTCTCTGCGGGTATCGGGTATCCCCGATTGAATATAATATGGACAAAATAATGAGTATGAAGATTAAGTCACACTAAAATTCATCAACAAAATAAAACAAAACACCTAATATATTAAAATTTTTAAAAGTTAAAGAAAACAAATACTGTATCAAATGTTTTAACGCTTTTGAATAATTCATGTACAACATCCAAATGTGTTGGATAATAGATATACTTATATAAAAATACAATGGAAGAAATTACATATAATATATATGTACTCTAATTAATTATAATACCAATAAAGCGAGTACGGATTCGGGTAAACGGGTACGGGTAATCAGGGCGGGTATTACTAGAACTCGTCACCGAACCCGTACCCGGCTAAAAAAATTTATCAATACCCAAACCCGCATCCAAACCAGCGAACCCGCACCCGAACCTGACCCAACCGTTCGGGTTTCGGTTTTCTCCATCGGTTTCGGATGCTTTTGCCATCCCTAGTTCACTGTGTGAAATCTTGTTATTACAGTTCACATGGTATCAGATCTTAGTAACAAGATACTCTGATGGTTTCTAACTATCAAATTGTGATTCAATTCAGTTACTGTTAAGTGTGTTGATTCTTGTGATTAATTCGTGTTCTTGATCGAATTAAAACATTGTTACTGTGTTAATTGAATCAATTTGAAGTGTTATTCTGTTAAGTGTTTGATTGTGCTTCCGCTGCATTCAAAATGAGTTCTGATATTACATCACCATTGTTTTTGCATCCTTTTGATGGGCCTGGTTCGTTAGCAGTTCAGGAAAAGCTAACTGGTGCTCAGAACTATCATTCTTGGAGAAGGGCTGTGGAAATTGTGTTGTCAACAAAGAGGAAATTGGGATTTATAAGAGGTATTGTTCCAAGATCCAATACTGATACAACTTTATAAGAACAGTGGGATACTTGTAACAATATGGTAATTAGTTGGTTACTGAGTTCAGTTTCTGATTCTATAGCTAAATCGATTATGTTTATTGGTACTGCTTTAGAGATTTGAAATCTGTTAGAAAAGAGGTTTGCTTTGAGTAATGGGTCAAGAAAGTATAAACTGAATAGAGAAATTTATTATGTTATGCAGTCAAGGCAACCAATTAGTGAGTATTATACCAAAATGAAATGTGTTTGGGAAGAGTTAGACTTAATGAATGTGTTGCCTAGAATTACTAATGTTAATGTAGAGATCACAGCTTTCTTGAATGCTATAAATACCCAAAAGGAGGAGCATAGGTTGTTTCAAATTTTGAATGGTTTGGATGATCATTTTTCTGCTCAAAGAAGTCAATTGTTACTTTACCCCTACCAAGTGTTGAAACAGCTTGTGCTCTTCTTCAACAAGAAGAGTCTCAAAGGGAAGTGTTTGGTAATTCACAGTCTCTAATGGAATTAACTGATTTGTATAGTAAAGCTGATAATAAAGAGATGTGTGCAATAAGTGGCTATAACTGGCATCCATCAGATAAGTGTTGGGAAAAGATTTGTTATCCACCCTGGCATTACAACTCCAAACAAAGTCAATGGAAAAACAAAGGGAAAAATGTGGCCAAGCAAGGGACTAATCAACCAAAGAGAACTGATGCAGTTGCTTCAACTGAGTCATCAGGACACATCATGTTTACTTCCAAGCAGTTTAAACCAGTGTTTTAAAACCCGGGTTGACCCGACCGGTTGAACCGGTTGACCCGTGACCCGGTAGAGTGACCGGATGCCGGTTTTGGCCGAAAAACCCGGTTAAACCGCCGGTTGAACCGTGACCCGGTGGCTCGACCGAGTCGATTCAAAAACCGGTTTTTAAAACATTGGTTTAAACAGTTAATGATAAGTCTACCACACTTTGGGAATCATACTGAAGCTAGCAACTTTGCTGAGACTGAAGATGAGCTGGATAATGAGTATGTTGCAGGTATATCCTGGTATACTTGTTTATCTAGTTCTAAGATTATTATTCATGGCTAGTAATCCTGATAGAACAACATATAAGTTCTCTCCAAGAGGAGTTCCATGTTTGTTTCTAGGATATCCTCAGCATCAAAAGGGTTATAAGTTGTATAATCTTCTTACCAAGACCAATTTTGTGTCAAAGGATGTGCAATTTCATGAGAAAAATTTTCCCTACTTACAGCCTCACATGTTAAAGTTTCTCAATCCTATACCATCTCCTTCTCCACAAACTACTCACTGGTATGAGGATTATGTTTCTACTGTTGCACCTATTATTGTTACACAAGATGCACCAGCTGCAGAGTTTGCAAATGAGACAGCATCCTCTACAAATTTGTGACAACCCATAATTTCAAGTCATTTTACATCAATAAACTCAAACTATTTACTTTGAACTTTTACGCATTTACTTTTAATTTCAACCGTTAAGTTAAATCGCGTAAATCGAAAATCAACAATTAACGTAAACTGACATTAAACAAATAGAATTATATGTCAAGCAAGCGTTATATAATTATTTCAAAGATAATTTATAACTTTTCGTATTTTATTTTTATACGTTACGTAAAACGTTTACGTTTCGCGTTTTAAGCTTTCATGCATGCATGTAAATTATACCACCTTTCTACACTTAATCAGATACCCACAATTCTATCCAATACTCAAAAATGATAGAATTCCTACCTATATTCATACCATGACCGATTATACATATATAAACACAAAAACAATACCAATTTTTACTTAGATATTATACCATGTACTAGTTTTGAGCTCTTTTTCAAAGTTACTTACAAGATCTAGCTAACTCTTACACAAGACGACTCCCTTCATGCCAATCACTTACAAACCGCACCCCCCCCTTTGAAATCATAGATTGGATGTTATTTGATTACCTAGATATTTTCACTATAAAAGATACTTGCATAAAGTCTTTCTCATCACTTATCACTTACAAAAAAATCAGAAGATCTCTCTTTCTCTCCATATAAGCTCACGGCTCACAAATAAGCCATAAATTTTTTTATAGTTTCTATTTTCATATTACAAGTATACACGTGTGATCAAGGGTATTATCTAAGGTGTTCTAAGTTGATTGTATATATATATATATATATATGTATATATATATATATATGTATATATGTATATATGTATATATGTATATATGTATATCATCTAATATCATTCTTGTTCATATTTTACATATATCACTACATACATGTATAAATATCACCATACTAGTTTGTGTAAAATATTGCTTTAAACAAGAAATGGTACAAATTATATGTATATATATATATATACATATGTATATATGTATATGTATATGTATATGTATATGTATATGTATATGTATATGTATATATATATATATGTATATCGGTGAACTTGTTCTCATTATCTTGCTCTCGTCATATTAAAAAAGATTTGATAGTAAGAATATGTTATTATGCACTTATATATGTTCGTAATATAGTTTGAGCAAATGGTTAGGTCTAGAAAAGAATTGATGAATTTATTTGGTGCAAGAAAGTGGAAATTAGGTTTATATAAGTTGTTGTAGTGGACTGTTTTACAAGTGAAATTCGAACAGATTAAGTTGTTTTTTTGTAATGGTTCATATGAGAAATAGAAAGTATACCTTATGACCTTTCCGTGGCCACTTGAATCGCTAAAATCCGAGTTATAACGAATAAGTTATGCTCATTCGAAAATCGGATAACAATTAACACATGCTGAAAAACTGCACTTACTAACATTCTGTGCAGTTTATAAAACGATGTTTTCGACCCGTTTCGGGTCCGAGTCGGGTTAAACACAAAAGAGAAAACTTGTAGATTATGATTTGCCGTTGAATCTTCGAATTTGAACGACCCGTAACTCCTTATAACGAAGGAGATACGTCCTTTTAAAGTCGGACCATTTTTCAGAAAATTTAACAAAGTTTTTGCACATGTTTACATATATAAATGTTGCAGTTAGGACTATAATTTGGTATTTTCGGGCGTTTTCGAGTCCGTTTGAGCTATAAAAACCTTAACGAATATTATAGTATCACTTATATAGTATTTATACGCGTCGAGAACTTTATAAATATTATTTTATAAACTAATTAGACTATAATTAAATTGGCTATATGAAATACAAAAAAAATAATGAATCGAGCGAGATGCACTATAAATAATTTTTGACTATTAGAAAATATTACAAATGTGAATATTTATATATTAAGTGGCGAACTTGACATAAATATTATTTATAAAACCAAAACACAAACTATTAGGTGGTGAAATATATATTGCATCATTTCATTTCACTTGCATGAATTCTAAGTCGACGTATATTTAACTAGGTTGCATTCGGATCGTACTGTGACATTTTTCTTGCTTGACTTTTTCAATTTCATACTTTCATTTAAGGTGAGTTTATAGCCCCGTTTTAACTTGTTTACAATTACTTTGCAAATTTCGGTGTCAGATACATTGCTTTTTTTCACTTATGTACGCAAAAACCTTACTTTCATTCAATTGATTACGGATTAGCCTAAGTAGCATGAGCTGTTAATTACTATGTGTAAGCGCGAGTGTTATAAATAGATCTATTGGGGTTGACATTCTCGTCCAAGAGATTGGTGCGAAACATGGCCAACGGGCGTATACCATGTCGAATTTTGAATGTTCCGCATTCACATGAACACTTACAGTGCCTGAAAAGATTGGCATACATACAAGTCGTAGCCTCGGTGTCATGAGCTTAGTGTAATTGTAATCACTCCTTCGGATATTGTATACTAAGCAATACACACTTTAAACATTGCGGTTCAACATTTATACTTACATAAACCTATGAACTCACCAACTTTATGTTGACACTTTTAAGCATGTATTTCTCAGGTGAATAAGCTGCTTTACGTTCTTGATGTGCATTGGAGTCTAACCTTTTCAGGATTTCTACTTGCATTCAGACTATCAATCTCGTTGTATTATTTTCAGCCTTCCATTATGTTGCAACTTTGGGACAAATGTTATAACTTATTTATTTTAATTAAATCAACGAGATTATCTTTTAAATGACTCATTTAGATGTCATTCTCTTGTATCTTGTGCTATTGTATTATGAAGTAACGCCCTCGGTTACCATTCCGCTGCGACTTATTTTGGGGGTGTTACACATTGGTATCAGAGCCAGGTTATAGAAAACTAGGTTGCATATTTTACATAGACTATAATCATTTCACAAACATTGCATCACATCAAACTTTTTCATGTGCATACACAGTACTTGCTTACACTACTTGATTACACTACCTGCTTACATGACTTAGCTATATGCTTACCTTATCTTGCATATATTTTACACTTGCCTTATACAAAAGTTATTTATATAAATACTAGGACTTTTTCCAAGACATTGTGAATGAAACGATGGTCTTTAAAACTTTTCACGACTTTACGTAATACCGTTTTACATAACATTGAAACTTGTCACAGTCCGTTAATCCCACTAGTTACCATATTATTTAACTCTGAGTTAAACACCCACCTAATACTGTTGAAACACCTATGCCATCTTGCAACCATCGTCTAGAATCATGCCGGTTAATTCAAACACGACATTAACTTTTCACAACATTTCATCTTTTGAAGCACGACTATTAGAACTATACTGATCTTATACTCCTCTGATTTTGAAGAATATAAGTAGTATAAGGACGTCAATAAGTCAGGAAGCTCTCGAGGAGCTCATATCCCAACGCGTAGCTGATGCGTTGGCAACTTATGATACAAACCGGAGTAATGGTGATGATAGCCATGATTCAAGAAGTGGCGGAAGAAGGACGGTGCACACTACTCGTGAGTGCACGTATAGTGAATTCTTGAAATGCCAACCTCTTAACTTTAAGGGAACTGAAGGGGCTGTAGGATTGGCTTAATGGTTTCATAAGATAGAATATGTGTTCCATATCAGCAATAGCACCGTGGGATGCCAATTGAAGTTTGCCACTTGCACTTTGTTGGGAAGTGCACTAACATGGTGGAATTTCCATGTTAGAACAGTTGGACACGATGCTGCTTATGGGATGCCATGGAAGACATTGATGAAAATGATGACTGAAAACTATTGTCCGAGGAGTGAGATAAAAAATCTGGAAACCGAGTTGTGGAACTTGGTTGTGAAAAGGTACTGATGTTGAGAGCTATACTCAACGCTTTCAAGAATTGATTTTGTTGTGTTCAAGAATGGTTCCGAATGAATCAGACAAAGTGAAGCAGTATACAAGTGGACTTCCTGATAGTATTCAAGGGAGTGTGATGGCATCCAAGCCAAAAATGTTGCAAGAAGTAACTGAGTTGGCAAGCCGCTAGGCAAGCTGACAATAAAAGAAGAATGGATAACAACGCAAGAGACAACCATGTTCAGCAACCGCCTTACAAGAGGCAAAATGTAGCTAAGGCTTATACTATTAGGCCTATTGAAAAGAAGGAATATGTTGGAACTCTACCTCTGTGCAACAAGTGCAAGTTTCATCATAATGGCCCATGCACTGTAACGTGCGCGAACTATAAGAGAGTTGGTCATTTGACAAGGGATTGTAGGATTCCTACCCCTGCAAATAATCACAGAACCCTCACTTGCTTTGAATGTGGGAATCAAGGGCACTACCGTAGTGAATGTCCGAGATTGAAGAACCAGAATTGTGGGAATCAAATTGGAAATGGTGAAGCTCATGGAAGAGCGTATGCTTTAGGAGGAGGAGAAACTGATCAAGACCGTAACAACATTACAGATGATATCGATGCTTAAAGAGAGATTTTTCCCGTCTTGCCTAGTAAAACCTAAGTCAAAACCATCTTAGACCCTATTCTCTAGAGAGATCTATTTTGTATTTTTCTTTAAGTTCGTTGTACCATATGGATGTTTTAAATCCTCTATCAATTTTCATGTTATGACAACTCCATTAATTACATTTTGTTTCGCAATATGATTATGCAAACTACTCATTAAAATTATCATCGTCTTATAAACATTTTCACAACCATTCTATAGACCATTCGCTACCATCTTAAAAACTATGTTACTGTTGTAATAAACTATTTTACGACCATTAACAAACAATTTTGCTAACATATTTTAAACTAAATTACCAACACTTTTAAATTATTTAACTACTATTTTGTAAACTAATTTACTATATATAAACTATTTCGCCATTATTCTATAAACTAAGTTATCATCATTTTACAAACTACCTTTCCACCAACTTATAAACTATTTTCTTGACATCTTATATACTACCTTGCAAACATCTCAAAAACCACATTACCAACATTTTATTTTTACCTTATGGAACTATTTTGTTTCCATCCTGATGACGTACCCCCTTATCCGGCTTGATGGTATCCCCTTCGAGCTCGAATGGGATCCTCTTTCTAATTACACTATAGGGTCTTCGAATAGTTTTGAGTAGCGTAAAATCATCTTCGGGATGATTACCATTATGGGAATCCGCCACGCGAATGCCTACACCCTTCGTGGGAGGTCTTCGATGAAACTAGGGCAAAGGTTTGGCTAAGTCAAAATCCACATTCTCCCTCTCTACCAAGGCTTTCCCGCCAAGGTAGAGATCGTGGTACACAGTTCATGCAATCACCCCTTAAATTGTGGGACACCCCCACGTTCACCGGTTTTTGTGTTAGGTCTCGTCCATCCTATTTTCACACCTATAAATAGATGGTCAGGTCTCCAGGTATGACGAACACTTTCATACACACTCATTTTACCTTACTTTACGCTACAAAGCACATACTTACTCTCACGCCGAAGGTGATTGGCAGGGACACCCCATGCGCTTCACTTAACATAGTGTTTCCATTTGTGTTGGTACAGGTTATCCAAGACTTGACAATCCAGCAACCATCACAAGAACTCTTCGATCTCTTTGAAGCCTGATCGTGCCCATATTTGCACAATCAGTGGCGCCATCCATGGGACCCGCAACAATTAGTCCCGTTCTAACCAAGTCAAATAACCTCAAAACCACTCTACCTACTTTTATGGCATGACAAACGGAAGAGAAATGATGCCACCACCAGGTTTCTAGACACCACCTCAGATACCAAATAACACCACCAGTGAAACACCATATGTGATTACTATCGTGTTTGCCGCCACTACTCCTAAAAACACGCCATTTGCATACGTGCTTCCACTTCAGCTAATCCTAATCCTATGATTAGCCTTGTTTTTGTGGAGGCAAATTATGAAGTCCTTGAATCTCTTCTAAGAGAACGACGAAGGAAGATACGTAATAAAGACCTCCGAACTGAACTTGAATACTTCAGTGAGGACTACGATGAAGAGCGAGAGATGAAACCAAGACCTGAGCCCAACAGGAAAGCTACTTTAACCCTTCGGCTAAGGTATTCTGTGGTCCGTAGGCAGCGAGAAAGAGTTGTGGGATTTGAGGAAGCACCAAACAGGGAAGGAAGCGGGAGAGGAATAAATACCGAAGGTATTAGGCCCTCAGAGATTGAAACAAGAGAAGATGAAAACAAGTGAGTGAATCTTCCCTCACTCTTGGCGGCTCACTTGGGAAGGAACGAAAGCGGTCAACCCCTACGATCCTCTTTGACCTCCGTATACGGAGGCAACCAACCTTCGATTAACATAGGGGGAATCTCCCTCCTAACGGTACACTTCTCTCACACCTTGCCTAGCCTTTCATACCTAGTAGTTTGCATACACCTACTGGACTTGTGCCTATTCATGTTAACCCCTACTCCCAACCATCTGCGGGCCTTGTCAATAGGCAAACTCTAAATTTCCCTTTCCAGACCCAAATTGGTAATCCCCCAATCCCCCTGCTGAGGGAATCCCCACCTATCATCCACAAAGGGGTATATACCACAGACTTTCACCAACAATGACGTACCTTTATATAATGGGTCTATGTATCCCGCAGTTACCCCTTCGAATATCTACCCATTTTATACGGAGCCCGTGTAGGCACCACTAAATATGCCTGTGTACCCAAACCTTGCAGGTTCCTTTGTAGATTCCATAGGTTTCGTAACCCCGTTTGTTCGTTAGATCGAGGATTATCCTCTTCCGGATGGACTAAAAATGCCCTCCCATGTTGGTTCTTATGATGGAAAAAGGGACCCAGATAATTTCTTGCACCTTTTCGAAGGGGCCATCCACATGCAAAAATGGTTAATGCTCATAGCTTGTCACATGTTTACATACACCCTCAAAGATTTTGCCCGCATATGGTGGAATAGTCAGAAAACATGTAGCATTCTCAACTATGAGGATCTAAAGTCTAAATTCCGGTCACACTTCAGTCAGCAAAAGAAGTTCACAAAGACACACTTAGCGATTCATAATATCAAGCAAAGCGAAGGCGAAAGTATCAGGCCTTCGTTACCAGATACACTGACGATACTTTACAGATTTTGGGTCTACACGAAGAGTAGCGTATCTATGGTTTTGTTCATGGTTTAAGGACAGGAAGCTTGGTTGAGCATCTCTCCACAGACCTCCCATCCACTTACAAGGGCCTGATGGAAAAGACCTGCACATGGATAGAAGCAAGAGAAGTGGCAACCAATGGAGCTCCAAATGATCGAAGGGAAAATTTCAAAAGGTCAAAGAAGTCTTTTTGGGAGAACAACCAAGGGCAGAAAAGCGGGAATAGTTTCTCCCCTACCATGGATCTAGTCATAAAATTCTCTCGCACCTGTCTAAAAGCCCAAGGGAAATTCTTACTACGGAAAAGATAGCAAAAACTTTTGAACAACCCCCTCGATTGCCTAAAACAAATGGTCCAGAGACAAGACTAAGTACTGCCATTTCCAAAATGATCATGGGCACGACACAAATCAGTGTCGGGAATTAAAACATCAAATAGAAGAAGCAGTAAAATCCGAGCAGCTGGTTTACTTGGTAAAAGGAATAAAGAAGAAAGAGAAGGCGTCCGACACTCATGAACCATTTAACTATTGTCTTATAAACTATCTTACGGTCATCTCGCAAACCATTTTGTTGTCATCCTATAAACTACCTTGTTCCCACCTTGTGAATTATTTTCTCACACTATAAAACTATTTTGATACTACTTATTACATAACACTATTTTAACAAAAATGAGCATTGCATCGTTAGTCATCAATTATACATAGCCTGATCACCTATGTCTAATTCAGGAAGAACCATGCCATGCTGAGAGTAGTCACCTTAAATTTTTTGTCAAAAACCAATTCTCGACTTATATCCCCGAAAAGAAAAGCTTTGTGTGCGTATTCATAAAATGTGCCTGTCACGGGAAACTGAATTAGAAATCATAGTAACTAAGTAGACCTTTACACCACCTTACTACATAGAGTCAACATCATCTTACGCCAAATCCTAGGTCAAAACACATCACTAGTCACCCTAGGATGATCCAATAACGAGTTTGGTCGCCATTAAGGAATTTACTAAATCACTCATTCAACGTCGATCTGATACCGTAAAACTTAGTAGTTACGACACCATCATAGGTATAAATTCCTTATCACCCTGAAAAGAAAAATGTCACAGCTGACGCTTTAAGACCAAAGGAACGGATAAGGCCACTAGGATTCAAAATTTAGTCACAACAAATAAATTTTAAAACCGCCATTACAAATCTCAGATGCTCAAACTAAAGCAATTAAGGAGGAAAATGTCGAGGATGAAAAATCTTAAGCGGTATAGACAAGGAATTGGAACCCGTCCTGATGAGACTCTCTATTATAAGAAAACGAAGTTGGTTAACACATTTTAGATGGATTAAGATAAGTATCCGCACCTTTTCGCCGACCCCGCACCTTCGTCAAATACCACGACTTGAGCTTTAGGGACAAAGCTCTTTTAACGGAGGAAGACTTTGATAACCCACAATTTCAGGTCATTTTACGTCAATAAACTCAAAGTATTTACTTTAAACTTTTACGCATTTACTTTTAATTTCAACTGTTAAGTTAAATCGCGTAAACCGAAAATCAGCAATTAACGTAAACCGACATTAAACAAATAAAAGTTTACGTCAAGCAAGATTTATATAATTATTTCAAAGATAATTTATAACTTTTTGTATTTTATTGTTATACGTTACGTAAAACGTTTACATGTCGTGTTTTGAGTTTTCATGCATGCATGTAAACTATAACACCTTTCTACACTTAACCAAATACCCATTATTCTACCCAATACTCAAAAATTATATAATTCCTACCTATATTCACACCATGACCGGTTATACATATATAAACACAAAAACAATACAAAGTTTTACTTATATATTATACCATGTGCTAGTTTTGAGCTCCTTTTCAAAGTTACTTACAAGATCTAGCTAACTCTTACACAAGACCACTCCCCCAATGCCAATCACTTACAAACCGTACCCCCTCCCCTTAAAAACATGGATTGGATGTTATTTAGTTCCCTAGATATTTTCACTATAAAAGAATACTTGCATCAAGCCTTTCTCATCACTTATCACTTACAAAAAAAATCAAAAGATCTATCTTTCTCTCCATATAAGCTCACGGCTTACAAATAAGCCATAAATATTTTCACAGTTTCTATTTTCGTGATATTACAAGTATACAAGTGTGATCAAGGGTATTATCTAAGGTGTTCTAAGTTGATTTCCAAGTTAGGGTTTCAATTTTAAGTAAGGGTTTTTCAAGAATTAAGTTAGGGTTTTATAAATCAAAATTGGGATTTTGATAAGGTTTTTGGGTTAAAATCAAAGACTAGGGTTTCTTTTGATAATAGGATTTGTAAGCATTCTACATTTACTCTTTTGATTTTCATACATATTGATTATGTTCTTATATATTTCTATACTTACATAATGTATTTATATACATGAACACCAAGATTAATAAGTTATCACCAACTAGTAGACTTTTATAAATGTTTGCAAAAAAATCAAGAACAACAATTACTTACATGATTATTAGGCATAATATCAAGTTTATTATTCATAAACTAGCTTATTTGATTTGATAAGTTATTTCATTATATTGTGAAGTGTTGGATGGGATTAAGTTAGTTTAGATGTGTTGATTGTGAAGAAGGTTAAAGTGGTTAGATTAGAGGTTATTGTTTTGTAAAAATGAGGTTAAAATTATAGTTTTAAAGTGTGTAAAACCCCTCTTAGGACAGTAGGTTTTAAACAATTAGTTATGGATTTTTCGACGAGTTAAAACCTTAAAATGTGTTAGTACGTCTCAATACGGTTCCGTGCATATAAAGAACTTGAAAAACGGATGTAAAACGAAAAAGTTATAGTCAAAACTAGATTTGAAACAATACCAACAAAAACAGTTTTTCGGCATAATCTAGCAGATTTATAATTCGTGATTTTAACCATTTTCGGGTCCGAACCGGATTAAGTATAAAACTAGAAACTTTCTCGGAATGATTTTTCGGTATAGTTTTGCGAGTTTTGAAGTCCAAAAGTGTAACACGGAAGAGTAAAACTTTAATCAAACTTGGACTATTTTTCGGATAATGACATGAAGATTTCTGCACACTATTTACAAATGTATGTTCCTGACATGAATAGTAATTTGCGTTTAAGACGTTTTCGGGTCCGTTTGGACTATAAAAACCTAAGGAAATAATATAGCATCACTTAGATAATATTTGTACGCGTTCTAAACTTTATAAATATTATTTTATAAATTAACTAGATTATATAATTTTCGTCGTTAAAAAAGTGATAAACTTAACGAAATCATTATTTTGATTTATAAGCTAAGTCTAAACCTATTAGGTAGTGATATAACAAGATAAAATATAGTGCATTGTCTATATTTTCAGACGTTATTCTAAATTGACCTATTAAATAGGTTGCATACTGGTCCTTTGCGACGACATTCCTAGTTGTTTTATCTAGAAATCAATTCCATCACTTAAGGTGAGTTTATAGCTCTGCTTTTACTTGTTTACGATTACTTTACAAATCTCGGGGTGAGATACATTGCTTGTTTTACATTTGGACGCAAGTACTTTACTACTCTTTCAAATGATTACGGATTAGCCTAAGTAGCGATAATCCACTATGCCCGAATTATCATGAACCATTAATTTCTTGACCGACTGTATTGGTCAAGTGAGCGCGAGTGTTATAAATAGATCTATTGGGGTTGACATTCCCGTCCAGGATTGGTGTCTACAAGGCCAACAGACATATACCATGTCGAATTTTGAATGCTACAACATTCACTTGGGTACTGACTTACTTTGATTGTCTGAAATTGATTGGCATACTTATACTGTCTTAGTCTTGGTGTCATGAGCTTAGTGCAATCGTAATCACTTCTCCGGATATTGCATACCATGCAATACATACTTTAAAACATTACGGTCCAACCTTTATACTTAACTAAACCTATGAACTCACCAACTTTATGTTGACACTTTTAAGCATGTATTTCTCAGGTGAATAAGCTGCTTTACGTTCTTGATGTGCATTGGATTCTAAACTTTTTAAGGATTTCATTCATGGATTTCTACTTGCATTAAGACTATCAATCTCGTTGTATTATTTTCAGCCGTCCATTATGTTGCAACTTTGGGACAAATGTTATAACTTATTTATTTCAATTAAATCAACGAGATTATCTTTCAAATGACTCATTTAGATGTCATTCTCTTGTATCTTGTGCTATTGTATTATGAAGTAACGCCCCCGGTTACCATTTCGCTACGACATATTTTGGGGGTGTTATGAAATTCTCCTGTATAAGATCCACCAGCTGCTGAACAAACTGCACCACCACCAATTAATGCACCTAGAAGGTCTTCTAAAAATATTACTACTCCTGTCTGGCTTCAAGATTATGTAACTCCTGTCTGCCTAGAGCTAATCAAGTATATGTGACTCATGCTCATTCTCAATTTTAAGTTCTTATAACTGCCTTATTAGCTCAAACTACTCCTACCTTATTCAAGCAAGCCGTTAAAGACAGGGAGTGGTGTTTGGCTATGAATGAAGAATTGAGAGCTTTAGAACTTAATGGTACATGGGAGATAACTAACTTACCACCTTCAAAGAAACCAATTGATTGTCATTGGATTTTTAAGACAAAGTTGAAGGCAGATGGTACAGAAGACAGAAAAAAGGAAAGATTAGTTGTCAATGGTAATATACAAAGGAAAGGGGTAGATTATGAAGAGACCTTTGCCCCAGAAGCTAAAATGGTGGCTATAAAAGCATTGTTAGCTATAGCTACTATGAATAATTGGGATGTTTGCTAGATGGATGTCTCCAATGCATTTCTACATGGTGATCTGTTTGAAGAAGTCTATATGAAGCTTCCTATGGGTTATACTGGTGTAGGGGAGACAGTGCAGGATATTGAGAGATCTAATAAGGTTTGTAAACTAAAGAAATCCTTATATGGACTCAAGCAGGCATCAAGACAATGGTTTGCCAAACTCTCCTCTGCCTTGCAGTCTTTTGGCTATGTTCAATCAAAGGCTGATTACTCATTATTCACAAAGAGGAATGGTACTACATTCACAGCTGTTATAGTGTATGTTGATGATCTGATGATTACTGGAACCCATGGCACAGAAATACAAAACTTGAAATCTCAGCTGAACTCTCACTTTCACATGAAAGATTTAGGCAGTCTATCTTATTTCTTAGGACTGGAGATGTCAAGAACAAAATAAGGCATTTTCATGTCTAAAAAAATATACAATGGATTTGTTGCAAGAAAGTGGAGTATTCAATTGTAAACCTTATAAGCTGCCAATGGATTAACATGTGAAACTTCAAGCTGATCAAGGAACTCCTTTACCTGATCCTGAAACCTATAGAAGATTAATTGATAGACTTATCTACCTAACCATAACAAGGCTTGATATATGTTTCATAGTGTAAGTGTTGAGTCAGTTTATGCATCAACCAACTTCAGTGCATATGCAAGCTGCTAAACATCTACTAAGATATCTCCTTAATAATCCAGGTCAAGGTATTTTGCTGGCTAATAGTTCTTTAGTGAAGCTTACTGCTTACTGTGATTCAGATTGGGCAAGTTGGCCTATGACCAGGAGATCTACCACAAGTTATTGTATTGTTCTTAGGCAATCTCCTATTTCATGAAAGTCTAAAAAGCAAGGAGTTGTGTCAAGATCATCCGCTGAAGCATAATATAAGGTAACGACCTTAACATGTTGTGAAGTTACCTGGCTAACCAGCTTATTAAAAGATCTAGGTCTTAAAGATCTTGGACTAGTTGACTTGAAGTGTGATAATCAAGCTGCTATTTACATAGCAGCTAACCCTGTCTTTCATGCTAGGACCAAACATATAGAAGTTGACTGTCATTATGTCAGGGATCAAGTCAAAGCTGGTACTGTGAAGCCTTCTTATGTACCATCAAAAGCTCAACTAGCAGATGTTTTCACTAAGGTTTTGTTTGTTGATCAACATCAGTGTTAACCAAGTTAGGAGTTTCAGGAACTTCCCACTCTCAACTTGCAGGGGAGTATAGAAGTGGAGTTAAATAATAAGTCAATGGGTCTTATATGTACATGTTGTATAGTATAGGGACCACTTATGTAAATATTCTGTTAGGAAGGAAAGTCTGTTTTCCCTCCCATTTAAATAGCTGTAACAAACTTCATTTCAACTCAATCAATCATATAAACTTTCCCTAAATTCTCTCATCTCACTATGTGTTTCTTGTGTGTGTAGAACATGATATCACTATGTGAAATCTTGTTATTACAGTTCACACAATGTAGCAACGACAAATATTTTTTTCAATGGCCATAATGTGTAGAACATGATATCAATAATTAAATTTGAACAAGATCAACTCAAACACCATGCCAATTAAACAAAGTCAAACCTTCGTGCAACAAAAATCTATACAAAATATTAATCAGTTAATACATAATGAAAATTTTATGTAAAACCCGCGTGCACACAGGTATTATAACTAATTAACTATATAAGTATAAAAGATTTTTTTATAATTTTATATAAAAAATCTTAGACATTACAAAACTATAAAATTATAAATCATCATGATATTTAACTTAAAAACAAAGTTATTAAAACATTATTATTCGTTATAATATCTACCCGTGCGTACAAAAGTTTTAAAACTAGTACCACACAAACGTTATTAAACTCTACAAAACCAACCTTTTCAATTTTGGGGCAATTTCATATTTTTCTTCATTTTAGTTAAAAATTTCATATATACTTAAACATGCATTAAAAACATTGTACATTATGCATTCAATACTTGCACTTTGAGTATATATGTAATTAATCATGAAAGTAAAGTAATATATGAAATTAATCCTTCAAATTTATACGTTAAAAAAATCAATTTACATATCTTGACATTATAAACGATACAATATATTAAATGTTATGAAAATAATGCTAACTCCTTTCAACCTTATCTATAACAAATGTTATGTTATTATATTAAGTGACGTATTCGTTATCGTAATAAGGCTGTGTGATTTTGATTGATTACGGAGTAATTTAAATTATGTATTTTTTTATAGCAAAAGTTGTGGTATTGAAAGTGAATCGCAAAAGGACAACTTGAAGGATGCAAGCCCTGAAGATGACAGATCTAAAAAATCACAAACGATCCCAATATGTGCTTGGACTTTGTCTTTTTCATGCTTTTCCATTCCGAGCCCGGTTTTGTCGTTTTGGCTTTGTTTTTCGTCCTTTTCTTAAATATCTGTTCCTGCACAATACAATTAGCAAAACAAGCGTATATTTGGCATTTTAAGTCCGTTTTTGGTTATTTTAGCTCGTTTTTAAAGGTAAAAGGTATGTGTAATTAAACACATACCATATAATTCATTTTCTCTCTCCTACTTTTCATTCATACCTATTTCAATACTATCAATACTAAATCTTATTCCAAACCCATTTGCATACCAAACGCACCCTAAATGGTCGTATAAATTTTGCAAGACATAACAATTATTAATATTAAAAAATGAATGTCAATTTTTAAGGGAACGAGGCCTGACCACACCCGTGCGTTGCACCGGGCTTGGTTTGTGGCAAAAAATGTTATTGAAGCACGTCTCATAGGATTTGAAGCATGCTCAATACATAATGGGTCGATTTTGGAATCAAGCAAGATGAAATTACTTATATGAAATCTACACGTAGCATCAGTACATTCCAACCATCCTTAAACAAACAACGAAACAACCTACAACACAAAGCAAACAAAAAAATTGCCCCAGACATGTATCCCGTCGCATACCTCGACTCATATAGGGGAACCCGAGTTGACGCATAGTTAGAACTTGTTTCCATCCAAACACCCTTGTTTGCTCACCTGACCCATTTTGACACATAATTACAATCATCACCCTTAACTTGTTTCCATCCAACACATCATTTTGGCCAACTGTAAAGACACATATAAAACAACAAAGACAAAGATAAGTGCTACGGATGGGATAAAGAAATTCATTTTGTGGCCTGTTTGGCAATTCTGTATATGAAAAAAAGATTGAAACTCAAAAAGAGTTCACATTTAGTCGTCGTCATAAACAACTTTGTTCTTGCTAAGATTACTAAGAAATCTCTATAAATATTTGCATACATACATAAATTTCTACATTTCAAAGCAACAACAAACATTTCGCATCAAAACATACCTGACGTGATGGATTTCTATTTGGGGTCTGCTCTTTGGAAATGACTAACTCACGAATCATGTATAGATTTAATATTTGTATATAGATATAGATTTTCTTAGAATATAGATTTTCTATGATCTCTTAATCTCATTATATCATCTCCCACTACATTAGAAAGTTACTACTCAGTTATGAGTGTTTAGGTAAGTTCAGGTGTAGTGATTTCAAAAACACTAATTTGACGAACTCTTAAAAGTAAGCCTGCAATAGTATCTTCATTGATTATTGAGAGTGATATAAACCGAAAATGTATACACACGAACATTTAGTATATCATAATCCATTGTTGAGAATAATACACTTGTACACATGGTAAGTAACATCATTATAAGATAACATGAATTCAGTGATCAACTACACATTTAAAAACTAAAAAATATACTACATAGTACATACCTTGTTCTTGTCATCTTTTTGTTTTTGGCTTCCCATTGGGATATTAAGAATATCTGAAGTATATTCATGCATTAGCCAAGACGTCTCGCCATTCTTTTCGTCAAGATAAACATGTCTTACATCAAACAACTCGTTTTACGTCTTCACACAACGGTCTATCTTTTTGACTTGGCTTCCATGTACCATTGCTCTTGGTATTCCTATTCGGTCGGTTTCCATTAGGGTGATTTTGCTACCTACACATCAAAAAGTACCATTTTTTTAGAAGACCAATATTCTGTGATTCATGTCTTTGCTGTTATATCAATAAACATATATTAGTTATTTTAGAAGGAAAGTAATACTTATGAACTTATAAATCACAACAGACAACATACGTGTTTTTTATGTGCACGATTTTAAGAATTAAGATTGAAGGTTTCATAATCTTCTTCTGACCTTTGTCTGGTTCACTTGCTCTTGAACAACAGCTATCTCTTCATCCTTTAGAGATGCCCCTAATTCTTCTCTTAAACCACCAACTTTCTGGTCTCTTAAGGTTCAGCATAACCATAATTTGAAAGAGTAAAAGGTCTCAAATCTGTTGAACCTACACCATAAATAAATGATGTGTCACTTCTTTTTAGATACTTGTAGTGCGACGGGTTGCAGGGAGTTAGTACACCTTAAAATGGTTCTTAAACAATCAAGTTGCCAAATTCTATATGACTAATAACACGTATGAAACATACCTGCACATTTATTACGAATTCGTGACAGCTACTCACTGAGCTCTGAGACTGAGGGAAAAACTTGTGTTGCCTTCATTTAGGAAACATATCTGATTGCAAAGACACATATCAGTGATAATGATGTTAATTGTGGTTACAAAAGATAACGACTTTGGTTATAACTTTTTTGTGACGTATAGTAATCGTTAGAAATAGAGATTTGAAGCACGCTCAATACATAATGGGTCGATTTTGGAATCACGCAAGATGAAATTACTTATAAGAAAGCTACACGTAGCATCAGTACATTCCAACCATCCATAAATAAACAACGAAACAACCCACAACACAAAGCAAACTTGCCCCAGACATGTATCTCGTACACACTTCTACATATGGACATAAGGGTGTATGGTCTGTTTTATATTTTTGGGAGAAACCAATTTCTGGCATAGTAGGTCTTCTCCTCCAAAACAGAAGGATTTATGCTATACTCGACTCATATTTTACTCGTTCATGGTTCTACTTATCAGATACCAAATAACAAAATTAGCTTAATCCCACGTTTACCACAGTCACACAATGAACACATGAATTTCACGCAGCACGTCTATTTGGGTTCATCCAGGTATAACTCACACCTGGGCTGTGAGCCATCATCAGATGGGTGTACCTTACCTTCAGAGTACGTAACCTCAGCATTAGAAGACATATTTTGAGCAGATTTCCTTGACATGTTAGAATTGCTTAATATTCTGGATCAAATGCAGCAGTTATGCATCGTATTTATACTACCCAAAAACTGCTTGATGAGTTTTGTAACTCACAAAACTGTTCGTGTCCTGTCTTTATGTAGAGTTAAAAAAACCCTCATCAATGTACATGATATAACAGCCATTAGGGCTGTTCGTGTCCAGACTTTATATAGAGTGAAAAACCGCTCATCAATGTCCATGATATAACAACTTTTAGAGTTTGAGCTTGGCCAATGAGAAAAGAACGAAACTTATTTCTACTTATCATTTAATGAACAAACTCAAGTTTATAATATAATACTAGTAGATAATTTTGAAAATATATATTCTTCTCTGAAAGACTATGATTTTGGAATAGGAAATACATTCAGCTCTATTGAGAGCTAAAATGATATACGAAGTTAATACTTTACTTATTACTAGCATGGTATTCACGCGTTACGGCGGATGACACCATGTAATAATAGTTTTTGATGAGAACATTTTTAACCTTTAAGGATGGCATGTTTTTTCATGTTTCAATATATTTTTTTAAGGAGCATAACTCACCCACATAGAAACTGTACATCACTTGCGCAATATTACTGTAATATAGATGTAACAACTGCCATTTTTCGGAACTGTAAGTGATTATATTTTTTTGGGTCCGACTTAAATTTTTGACTTTTGACTTTCTGATGTCGCATAAAAAAATCGGTTACCGTGTAACCGGCCATTATTTCGAAACATGTTTAAATAATAAATCATATTTATTATTACATACCTCATCTACAAATTTATTTGACTTGAAAACGAGGAGATGGATTTTATTCCTAGATTGACTATCAAAAATGACTCGCCAAAGTGAGTTATTAATTTTGGGGTATACTAGCGTTTCTCATGAAATGACATTCCGGACAACTTTTCAGTTTTACCCGAGAGCCGAAAACGAACAGAAAATGATTAAAATATCATCACAATGTTTTGAAAACTTCACACAGCGCGTGCCGACACAAAAATAATTAAATTTATATTTAATTATCACAATTTATTTATTAAAAATATTAAATAAAATCATTTAACATTTTATTCAAAAGCATTTGTTGATAACACGAATATTCGGGTTAAAATTTATTTTATTTTCGAACAAGGCATAACCGGATTATCAAATAAATAACAAATATTTTTATAAGTAAATACTCATTTTTATCAGAAAAATGGTTTGAAACGCAATGGCGCAAGTTTCGTATTTTAAATAATCTGTTAAGTAGCCTAAACGAATTTAGAAGAACAGCAATGACAAGTTTCGTATTTTAAATAATCTGTTAAGTTGCCTAAACGAGCCCGAACCATTATTTAACAAAAAGTTGCACTTTGGTCTTGAAACAATATTTATATCAACCTTGAAAACTATATGGTAGCTTGTCTCACTTTACTTTATACGCTTTAATTTATATATATTAAAGAACAAAATTGGGTGCAGATTTTCATTTGATAATTATAACACACAACACATATACTCTTCCCCTCCCTTATGTTATCTGGCGCCTCCCTCCATCTTTCGGCCGACTTTTTCGGCCACCCCATCCAGCCACGCACCACCACTACATCCACCCAACATCTCATATAATCAACACCATCCAACCGCACGAAACCATCTACATCATCATCATCATCATAATACCACCACGCCACCTCCACCTCAGATCCACCCCGCTGTCACCTCGACCACCTCACCACTAGCCACCGTGAGGGTGCGGTTGGTGTTTATAAACACGACAAAGGCGTGTTTGGTTGGGTTATCAGCACCATATAGGGTGCGTTCGGTTTTTCTGACAAGCAGCCAAGGTGTGTATGGTTAACAACGAGAATGGGGTGCGCTCGATTTATTTATGACAACCAAGGGATGCGTTGGTTTGTTTATTTTCTCCCAAAGGGTGCGTTGGTTGTTATAAACCACACCAGTAGGCTGCGTTTGGTTTTATAGAAAACAGACAAGGGAGCATTTTATCACAATAGATTAATGGTGTTTATTTTGCGGTTTGACAGCTAAGGGTGCGTTGGGTTTAGAGCAGCGGATATGGGTACGTTTGGATCTAGTTATATCAGATTAGGGGTGTTCATTCTTGGTTGTTATAACCACACTAGGGTGCGTTTTGGTGGTAACAGCACCACAAGTAGTGCGTTTGGTTTGGGTTTTATCACCACGACATCAGGTGCGTTCGTTTATTTTCATCAGATTAGGGTGCGTTCGTTTATTTTCATCAGATCAGGGTGCGTTCGTTTATTTTCATCAGATTAGGGTGCGTTCGTTTGTTTTCAGCAGATTAGGGGTGCGTTTGGTATAGTAACAGCAGACTAGGGGTGTTTGTTTTAGTAGAAAAGCACCATAAGGGTGTGTTTGTTATGGTGACTGTAACACCCCCGAAATCTGGTCGCAGCGGAATGGTAACATTGGGGTGCTACTTCAGGGCACAAAACACAAGTCACGGAAAAGTTTGGTTGTTGTTTACAACAAAGGGGTCCGTTTGGTTGGTTTAGCAGATTTAGGAGCGTTTGGTTATACGCGATTAGGCTGCGTTTGGTTTAGTAAGAAAGCCACAGAAATGGGTGCGTTTGGTTTATATAAGAGGATAATAAAAATTAAAGAATTTCATATATAAATTTATATATTAACCAGATTAATTGTGATATTGGTTAAATTAATAAATGTATTTATTATTTTCGTTTTGTTTTTTATAATACTGTTAAAGGGAGATACCTGTGTTTGGGTTTGGGCAAACATGTAAGATTTAAGTGAAGGGAAAAATGATTGATTTTGTAAATATGGAAAGCAGTTTAATAAACGAAAGGTCATGCGAGCATGTTTTAATTGCTACGCTTAGTAAGTTTTTACAAATTACTTTATTTATTATCTTGAAATGTTTAAGGAAATTATTTAAATCGTGAAGGACCGATAATCCAAACGTAAGCTATAATTTTGATGATTCATCATCTAGTCACAACTTTAAAAACAGTCTTAGCGGTTTATTTTCATAAAGAAATCTTTATAGCTAAGATCATTTGGGATATCCATTTGCGTGTTCGAATTATATAGTGTAATTTATTTTTTATCATCTTTCTTATATATACATTGGAGGGGTATATATAGTTCGACCATTTTATTTTAATTGTCACCTATTAGAGGTAAACAATGTCGTGTAATTATATACTCTTCAAGTTATCTTTTGGTTGTGTATTTGTTCTATAAATCACAGTATGCAATTATAGACTCGGACAAATTTTCAGAATTGTATAATTTACGGACAATATTACACACTTTGCGTTTACTTTTTGCTTTATTATTTAACCAACCACCAAACTATTAAGACTTTAGATTAAATTTTTATCAAGTTGCCGCGGTTGATGTATCATTCATCGGAAAACTAAATACATTATCCTAGGCTAGTAGGATTAACCGTTAAGAAAACTGCAACGTAGAGTCGTTCCAGTTTCCGTTTTGTCTGGCACGTAATATGCGTATTCCCGTCAATCGTTCTACAATATCGATGTGAGTTTATAGCCTCTTTTTCACTTGTTTTACATTACTTTACAAATCACGGGGGAGAATACATGCATCATTACAACTTGTTTACATACTTGTTTACATACTCATACTTAAACTCATTTACAAATTTGGTACTCGATTTATATCACACTGTTTTTACTTATGGATTTAAGTATTTAAAGCTGTTTATGAATACAATGGTTATTTCTTCATTGGACACAATTGTTTTTGGTTATCATTCCCTGTTTATGTGTTGCCTAAGTTTGCATGTAGATCACATTCATTTAACTTGTGGATTATGCCACATTCATTTAACTTGTGGATTATGCCACATTCATTAAAAGTGGATTGTGCCACTTTCATTATTAACTTGTGGGATGAGATGATATGACACATTCATTAAAAGTGGGATGAGATGATATGCCACTTTCATTATTAACTTGTGTTTCATGAGCTTAGTGCAACAGTAAATATATTTTAAATACATTTTATGTGATACTGTATTTGTTATAGTAGTCATACATTTTAGAAATCTTGTGGTCCACACTACTTTGTTGAACATTACTGATTATTAAACATTTTTCATTATACTGCGGTGAAGCAGTAGACACCATACTCTTTTGATTTCAACATTTACATTTACAAAAATCTATAAACTCACCAACTTTATGTTGACATTTTTAAGCATGTTTTTCTCAGGTGAATTAGATGCTTGGATTATTTGATGTGCATTGGAGTCTAAATTGACAAGATTTTATTCATGGATTTCTACTTACATACAAATGATCAAATCTCGTTGTATTGTTTTCAAGCTTTTTGTGGTGATGCAATTATGAGACAAATCCTATATCAATTTCAAGAAAATCAACGAGATTATTTTTCAAACGACACACTTAGATGTCGTTATCTTGTATCATGTGTTGTTGTATTATGAAGTAACACTCTCGGGCATATTTCCGCCGCGACACATTTTTGGGGGTGTTACAATAGAGACGTTAGACGACAATATTATAGAGACATGAGGTCAAAACCAAAATTGATAATCACTATATTTTATCTCAAAAATATTTGGATCAGGTCCACCAAAGGGCTTCTGACCCAATGATACCTCATGTTAGTGTGAGAAGCTCCCCAACCAAATG
>BQNB010095383.1:0-25884 GCA_026074375.1 Tanacetum coccineum
GCTTTGTACTTGAGATGTTCAATCAAGTCACGCCTCCGGACACGTGTTCCGTCCAGGCCCCGTCTGGGGGTGTGACAGATACAAGCATAGTTATTTCAAGGGAATAAGCTATGAAGATATTAGACCTATATTTGAAAGAGTATGGGATCAAAATCAATCTTTTGTACCTAAGGATTCTAAGATTGAAAAGGAAGTGATGAAGAGATCTGGATTTGATTTTCAAAATCCACCTGCTAAAAGACAAAAGATTGGAGAAGTTTTAGGGTCAGTTGAAGAACAATCTACAGGAAAAGAAAAAGAAGTATCAGAAGAAGAACTAAAGAAACTGTTAGTGATAGTTCCAGTAGAAGAAGTGTACATTGAAGCTCTACAAGTTAAATATCCAATTATAGACTGGGAAGTTTTCACTGAAGAATCAAGAAGTTACTGGAGAATTATAAGAGTTGGAAACCATACAGAGGTCTATCAAGTTTTTGAAGACATGTTGAAGAGATTTGATAGAGATGATCTGGAAAAGCTTTGGGATTTGGTTAAGAAGAAGTTTAGTTCAACAGAGCCTACAGTTGATAAAGAGAAGGTATTATGGGTTGAACTAAAGAGGTTATTTGAACCAGATGATGATGATACACTATGGAAGCTTCAGAGATATATGCATGATCCATTGAAATGGAGATTGTATGATACATGTGGTGTTCACCATGTGTCTACAGAAAGAGGACATGACATCTTTATGCTAGTTGAAAAGATTATCCACTGACAAGAGCACTTATGACTGTAATGTTGGCTAACAAACTTCAAGTGGATGAATCTTCTGAGATGGCAAATGAGCTTTTAAGGAAAATCTTTTATCAAGTAGAAAGACCAAGAACTTGAAGTGTTTGAAAGAATCCCCTCAAAGCCAAAAGTTTTAATTCAAGAAACTTGATGATTTGGTGATAAATCACAAGTTTAGGGGAGGATTGTTGGGAATTAAAGGTCTTTATACTTAGTACTGCCAAGTCAAAAAAGTTTGTACTGCTCAGATTATAACTAACAGTACTAACTGGTTAGTACTGCTAGAGTAAAAGTTAGTACTGCTAGTACTAACTTAATACTAGTGAAGAAGAACTTTATACTACTGCATGAAGATTAGTACTAATTAAGAATTAAACGTGTTTTGTGATATGTATGGACTTATATTATGTATATCTTATATAATTAGAAGATATGTTGATATCTTTTAGAAGTTTAGAAGATTTGTAGTTATCTTGTAAATGACTCCTTGGTGTATAAAAGGGGTTTTAGATATCAGTTTCTTATAGTTCTCATAGCTTCAAGGTTGTAAACCCTAACACTATCAAAGAGTGTTCGTATTAATATATTGAAGCTTATTGTTTTGGTTATATTTTCTGTTTTGTCAAACATACATTAATGTTCCATTGATTATACTTCTTAGTGGTATAAACTAGATTTCGCATAGTTTATATCATTCACTCAAAGTTTCATTCTTAGTACTTTTGGATTTATCCAAGGATACTAAACCTTACATCAAGCTAAGGAGTTAAAGATCTATTCATTGGGATCAACAGTTTTTGTATGCTCAAACCCCCATTTACCTTCTTCAAGAGCATTAGGTGTTTTCCACTTCTTCACAATTGTGTCAAACTGGGTGAGGTGGAATTTAAGCTTTTTAAGGCTTGCATTCACCAAACTCACCTTAGGTAGTTCACTGGGAACATCTACTATGACAGGTGGTGTGTAAGAAGGTTCAATGGTTGGATTGAGTATATGAAACCAAAATGCTTGTTCAGCCAATAATTCTTGTTGTGGAGAAAAACGTTTTCCAAAATCTTCAATTAGTCTATTTAATTTTTCATAATCGATAGGTTTATGAGAAATTTTCTTTGCAATAACTTCAGGATTCTTTGCTTTTTCAAACTTTTTTGATCGACTCTCTTCTTCCAAAATCAATGTTTCTTCATCATCAATCACAGGCATAGCAACATGTGCAGTAGACATAACAACACTGATCGTTCAATTTAATACATAATAATATCAAAGTATAAAGAACTTTACTAAAAATCCTTGAGGACAAAGATTAGTAGTAATTTCTACACAAAAATATTCTACGTAAAAAACCGGTAAGTGATTACCGGGTCGTTTTCCCAAAGACTTATGAAATTGAGACCTCATTTGTTATTTGGACAATGACTTGAATTGGTTCGAAGAAGCTTTGTTTTCTAAAATCTTAATAGTGAGCAAATTAAAGAACAATTAAACCTAACTTTAATAACGGGAAATTAAACTTTAACTAAAAATGTAAAACGGGAATCCTAAACGGGACCTAAAAACCCTAAATTAACAAAATTAAGTCCTAAATGATATTTTTGGTTTTTATAAGTATAAATTAACTAAAAAGCTAGGACAAAGAAAACTAGAACAAAAACGAGAGAGTTTTAAGCTTAAAAACACTAAAATTATGAACGGGATTCAATCACGTTCTTTAAAAAAACAAGATTTTGCAATTTAAACCCTACGAAAGCAAATCTAATTTTCCTATGTTCTAAATGTTAAAAGAAAATTTTCTAAAAAGGAATTATATTTTTTTGACTTTTTTATATTTTTTTATGAATTAAAAACGATTTTAATGAAAATTAAATATAAAAAATACTATACTATTTATAAAAAAACTAGAAAAATTACGAAAAATAGCTTGAACAATGTAGAATCTAAGAAAAATAAGTTGGTGAAAACAGCTTATCGAATAAGCTGTGAAATAAGCTAAAAACTCCTAATAAGCTAAAAGAACTAAAACGTATATAAAGGATTAATATTGCAATCCTAAACCGAAAAAGACCCCAGGGCACGTTGGTTGAGTGTGTGTGTGTGAGGCGTTTATAAAGGGTTGAGGAAGGTTGAGGTCGTGGGTTCGAGCCTTGCTCACCCTCGATTTCCCTTCTTCCCTTTTTTTCAAAACTTTTAAAAGCAAACTTTTAAAACAGCTAAATATGAATTCTTTTTGTGAAAACAACTTTTCTAAAAACTAGAAAATAAGCTGGAAATTAGCTTAAAAGCTTGACAAAACACTTAAAGGAAATTTAGCTTTTTATTATACTAATGCTAGCTAAAAACTTGAAATAAGCTAAAACTGAAAACTAAATAAGCTATCACTACCCTAGAACTAACCTAATAAGCAAATGTGAACAAGGAATAAGCACAAAGAACAAGCAAAAAGCTAAGAAAGCAAATAAGCACTTATTGAAAACTGAAATCCAAACAGACAGAATGGCAGACTTTGAGCTTATTTTTATATAAGCTACTGGTTCCTTATGGCAAAAAGCTCTAAACCTTCTTAAACCTAGGCTTAAAGACTACTGAAAACATCACTTGAAAAGTATTTTGAAATGCAAATGATTAAAGAAAAAGCTGGTTGAAAAAGCTATCTACTCTATTTTTTTGTTTTTCAAAGTTTAATGAAAAATGACAAAGTACTGGTTTTACACTTAAAAACAGATAAGCTAACAGTCTAATTTTTACAAAATAAGCATAAACAAATGTAATCTAGCCTACAATCTACTAGTTTACTTAATTTGAAAACTTAAGACCTACTTTTACCTGTTGATTTTTCAGCTTGAAAATGGCTTTTAGACAAAAATTGATGCTGATGCATTTGACAGTTTATAACCAAAACTTAAGACTAAATGATGCAGGCTCAGGAACTTGAATTCTACACTAACAAAACACCAAAACAAATACAAAATGACCAATAGGATCATCTAGAACAAGTTTGAGCTAAGAGACTTGTGGATTTGAGCTATTTACCACAGATTCATACAACTTACATACTAACTTGATTAAACCTATTTTAATCTACCATAAGCCTTCATTCCTACTTCAATAACCTCAAATGAAATCCAAATCAATTTAAAAAGGTCAAGTTGCCTTGACATCACTAACTCAGTTAGTGTTGTCTTGTGCCAAACACCCTTTAAATGATTAAACTATTTTTAGATTTTGAATTTGAGTATTAAGGTACAAATTTGCAATACCAAGCAATGGATAAGCTATAAACAGACCTAATGAACAACTTTCAGTAAACAAATAAGCCAGAATAATAAGCTACTCAACTATGCTAATATTTTTGGTTTTTCACTGATTTTATGACAGATTTTAAGAAACTAAGATCTATACTATCTAATTAACTGAATAAGCATGAAACAAGTATAATAAGCACTACTAAGCAAATTTAAACAGAAATAAGCAAGTATTAAGCTAATTTAAGCAGAATTTAAACTAGAGAGCAGTATTAAGCTATAAAAGAGAGAAATATGAACTCACAAGATGCCTTTGCACAAACAAGGCTTATAAATGCTCTTTTGAGCTATCAACAAGCTCCAGCTTATCCTAGGATAAGCTGGTGTAGTCTTGGAAGCCCTTCTATTACTGGCTTCCCTTCCATATTAAAAGCTGAGGTATATTTGAGAGTGGATTTTAAGTAGTATAAGCTCAGTAAAGCTTTGATGGCTTTACTGAGTAAACAACTAGCTTATGAGTAGATTTAAGAGCTTATTGAGCTTAAGTGAACAAAAGAGAGCTTATTTAAGCATTTTGCATAAAAGTAAAGACAATTGAATTATGAGTAAACTTAACTTTTATTAATAGAAAAACTGATTACAACTTGAAAATGAGATTACAATGACTGAAAACATTAAATTGAAAATTACATTTGCTAAATTTAAAAGCTACACTAAGCTGCTAAAAACTAACTACTAAAAAGATAGATTTGTGAGTGAGGGTGCCCCTTTATTTATAGGCTTGAGAAGAAGCTTCCAGGTCTCAAACGCTCCTCTTGATCTTTTAATCTCATGCGTCCATTTCTTGCAATCATTGGATCCTCATTCTAGGCCGTTTGATCAATAAGTGTGCACACGGATTGCCAGCGTGGCAATCCGTGTGTCAGAGGCTTTGTACTTCTTTAACAAAGGATTTAGTGTAATTTTTTCATTCCTTGTGTGTTTCTTTAGGATCCCGCGTGTCATTCCCTTGTAAGCTTGACCAATCAGAAGCTTTGGTGACGTTTCCTTTTGCTGACATGATGCTTAGTACTTGGAATCTTCTTTTGGCTACGTCAATTTGGATTTACCCTTTGTTTTTTATGCAGGTAAAAATGAAGATGATAGATGAATAGTAAAAACAAACTTTCCCGCCTTCTTTTCTTTTCTTTTTATAAGATTGTTTGACCCAGGGGTGTGGTTGTTGACTTGGGCTCGGGTATAAAGGAATTGGGCCACAGGTTTATGGATTCGGGCTCGGGATAAAAGGGTATTGTTATAAAGGGATAACGACCGTTATCTCTTTAATAAAAAGGAGATAACGGTGTTAGGGTTTAGGGACTTTTGGTGAAAGTTATTTAATATTAAGGGTATTTTGGGTATTTTGAGGGTTTTGGCATTTTGTGAGTTGACCATTGTTGACCAAGGGTTGACTTTTGATGACCTTTTGCTAGAAACTTCCGGCTCTTGTGCACTCTTTCTATTCTCGTGTTCGTGTTTGTCCGGTTTTGACCGTTTTCTTGTGATTTTTGCAATATCCGTACCTACACATCCACAAACAACAAAATACACAAATACAAGCATATTTTTGCACATTTTGATCATTTTAAGGCCATTTTTGATATAGAAAGGATATGTGATTTTTCACATATCAAAATTCCCCAAACTAAGTGATTGCCGTGTCCTCACGCAATATTATATGCTCTAAAACCAAATACCTCAAAACTTCCCCAAACTAAATCTTTGAAAAGTAGCAAAGACTTTTGTGGGGAGAGTTAAGAAATCACAAGCTTTAAAACACCCCATTTTCCATTTTTCAAAACTTTTTCCATTTTTATGATTTTTTTATATAAAACTACCTAGAATATTCTGACTTTCGTTATTTCCATAACTGTTAGGGATCATAGAACAAGATGCATTTCGATCCGAGAATGCCCCAAAAAGGATAAATTCATCGTCCCCGACTTTTCACTTGCTCCAAACCAAGCTTAAAACGAAATCACCGCTAAATATCAGTTAAGATGCTAACACTACTCATATTTGCAACTTGTGAACTTTTCACTCCCGACAATTATTATATCTTAGGTGAATGTGCTATTTTGAATTTCAACCATGGATCAACGTTTTGCAAAATTCTATGTTTTCACGTTCCACTCGAGAATAATGAGTTTGAAGGCGAGATCATCCCATGTAGCGACTTTCGTCTCGGCACATCCCAACCTTGCGGCTAAGTGACCAGGCTTTTGACACCCCACAGAGACTAGTATCGGGACTCACGGACCTTAGGTTTCAAAAACTCTCAAGTTTCCCGTATATACATAGCTTATTTCAAAACTTAAAATGAAATAGTCAAAGTTCAAAAGCATATTTGAATTTAACAAAAAGAGATCTATTTATTAATTTAAACTTAAACATAACATTTATGCAATTGTAACCCTCGACCTTTTAGAAGGCTGCAACATCGGTTGTGAGCCGGCAAGATGCAACAAACTTTTATCAGTCTCGGATTTTTATTCTTACTATGTGCTTTCTTTAGAAGACTACCACATCGGTTGTGAGCCGGCAAGAGGTAGTAAACTTTTATCAGCCCACAGTTTTTATTATTATATTTTTTATTTTTCATCATTTCATTCATATATATATATATATATATATATATATATAGAAAGAAGACTTCTTTTTGAAAAATTCAAGTATAAATTTGAACTAAGACTAAAATTTTTGCTATACACTACATAAAAATTGTTGATTTAAGTTTAATCTCCAAAAACAACACGTATTATTAATCCGGTTAAGAGCTTATGGGAGAAAAAGCCACAAATTACATAGCATCCCACTCATACTTAACTCTATCATTTTCCCTTCTTCGTGAATTTCCACGAACGCTTAGCCTAAAAGTTAAGGAACAAGCTAGAGCTCAACACGCTCGATCGGGTCAAAATTTATTCTTATTCTACCCAGTAGGAAATTTAAATTTGTGACAAAACACTTATTTTATTTTTGAAAATTTTTTAAAATTTTTAAAATTTTGGCGGGAAAACAGGGTACGTGAGAACAACGGGCAAAGGTAGGTAAGATTATATCGAAGATATACTACCCCATACTAAAATTAAACATTTTCCTCGATGTTTCCTAGCCTAAGACTTAAAAACCCCATACTAGAACTCAAAAAGTCGAATGCATAATCCAAGTGTAAAGAAAGTATTACAAAAATCTCAAGCCGTTTATTAAGTGTGCTAAAAGATAAATGTTAGATGATAATAATCTTAGGATATCGGATTTCTTCAAACTAATGGCAAGCAAAGGCTAGGAAGCTCGAGTGGACCGGGATATAACACCGAACACGAGAGTCTTCAGAAAATTTTGGGTTAATCCTGCAAACAATCACAAGCACAAACAACAAGAATCGGAAGAGTACAAGCCTCCTCACATCATAATAGAAATAAGAAAGAAGATAGAAGGATAAACATGGGGTGCCTCCCACGAAGCTCTTTATTTTTAGTAACCGAGTCACATAGGTTGACTCGATCCCTGAATTCATTCGTCCTTGGGGATGAAACAAGTGGAAGAACAAAATTCCATGAAACATTTAACTACCACCAGCTCTTTGAGAAGAAAATTGAAAAGCGAAGATGTCGGGGTCAAAAATGATGTCCTTATTCTCAGTGGAGGAAAGTAAAGGAGAAACCTCAGGGTAAGTGAGATACGGGAAAAAAGTCCGAATGACAAATGTGAAGGAATCGTCAACTTCAACAATAATCTCACCTCCCCCTGGGTCAAAACATTCATCTTCATTAAGCTCATAAACATTGTTTATCACGGGCACATCGGGTTCCATGTCGAAGGTTAAACGCTCATATTCGGGAATGGGATCATCGTTAAGCAAGTTGTTAATAATATCCTCTTTTGAGTCAAAATCACTTTCAATACCTGGTGGTATCGAATCATCTGGTCCGGAAAATATATCGATCTCTTCCCTATTAGAGTCACTATCCTCGACGAGGGTAGTATATGTAAGAAGAGACTCAATGATTGTATGAAAATTTTCCAGCGACCGGGAAGATGAATTTATGCATAGTAACGACATTCGATTGATATAATCCTCGTGCTCTCTAACAATTCCCGGAGGAATCGTGATGACTTCACCAGTGAACTCATGGTGAAGAGGATCACTCTTGGGAGAAAAAGTTATCAAAGTATCATGGTCTGATTCATTCTTAATGTGTTGTGGTTCATGATCGAAAGATACATCGGAAGAGAGATTATGGGTGTTATCATCACTAAGCAAACTCTCAAGATATAATACGTCTCCCTCTGAGTCATAATAACCTTTCTCAATATACATAGGAACTTCGATAGCTAGAAAAGTATCGATCTCATCATTGTCGCCTCTTGGGTCGAAACACTCAACTTTATCAATTGGAGCATCGTACAAAATTCTTTTCCAATCATTTGTTTTACACTCTAAATCAAATAAATCATCATTCTTTTTGAAAGGTGGATAATCGATGGATCCCTCGAGAATTGAAGCAATGCTTTTCATAGGAGTAGACAGATCATGGTGAAGTATAATCTCAATGTCGTCTCCTGAAGCGAGACACTCATCCTTATTAGAATCAGAAAGAGGTGTGACTAGGAAAGTCGACTCATCAAGGTTGGAATCATAAGAATCCTCTCACTCGATGTCCTCTAACACTTCATCAAAAAGAGGGTTGATTCGCTGAACGGTATACACTTATATAGCAACCCTAATACAGATTCTAACCGAATGCCCTTGACCAAGGCAAAAGGTTAAATTCCACAAAAGGATAAAATACACAAGACAGAATCAATGATAAAAAGATTCCGGAAGAGATATTCCCGGGTCGTATGTCCCAACGAGGCTGCAATTGAAAGTAATCCTGGTTTGATGAGAAATTGAATGATGGAGAATATTTAGATATGATGGAAACACTGATATAATTACAACTAAAATTAATTAAATAAAACCTAATTTAATCTACGGGAAATAGATATAGGAAATGGGGATCTTAAAAACTACGGGAAACAAAATTAGTTATAGGGAAATCCTAAAATTAAATCTATACTAAAATACGGGAAACAGAATCAGGTATCGGGAAACCTAAATACTAAAAATTAAGAAAATAAATGCTAAATTAAATTAAAAATCAAAATTAAATTCTAATTAACTTAATTTGAAAAATAAAAAAAACTAGAATTAAAACGGAGGTCGTTTGAATGATGATCGCCACTATGTTGAGAATTTCACGATTTGACTCTTCTAGTTTATCCCATATAACGTGCACATCACTTATCCTTTGCTGATTAAGATCTTCTTGATGATTGATGGAATACTGCGGGGGTTGGTCAAAACTGGAATAATTAGAATTATGCTCAAAGTGGTTTTGATTCATCAGTTGACATTGAAAACTTTCATGAGGACCCCCACAGTTTTCACAACAAAGATATTATTGAGAAAAACTCGGTGAATTTTGGGGATAATAATTATCACTAAAGTTTTGAATGTAGCACGGTTCCTGCTCATAGACAAGCGGTAACTGTGGCGAACAATCAAAACCATAGTGAAAATCGTTCCCACATAACTCACACGAGTATGTCTCGTACTAGGGCTGTAGAGGTTGGTTGAAGAAGTTAACTTCTTCAACCAACCTCTACAGCCCTAGTACAAGACATACTCTTGTGAGTTATGTGGGAACGATTCTCACTATGGTTTTGATTGTTCGCCACAGTTACCGCTTGTCTATGAGCAGGAACCGTGCTACATTCAAAACTTTAGTGATAATTATTATCCCCAAAATTCACCGAGTTTTTCTCAATAATATCTTTGTTGTGAAAACTGTGGGGGTCCTCATGAAAGTTTTCAATGTCAACTGATGAATCAAAACCACTTTGAGCATAATTCTAATTATTCCAGTTTTGACCAACCCCCGCAGTATTCCATCAATCATCAAGAAGATCTTAATCAGCAAAGGATAAGTGATGTGCACGTTATATGGGATAAACTAGAAGAGTCAAATAGTGAAATTCTCAACATAGTGCGATCATTTTGTGAAATGGTAATTCAACGAAAGCAGGCGGCTAATATTAGTACTTATACTCCTAAGCCTTCAAGACATTTCAATTTTACTTGCGATGATGACGGTGATGACGAGGAGTATTCTATTCCTTTAAAATATATGCCTCAAATTTCTCCGTCTATTGCTCTCGCACCCGTCTCTTCTATTATGGAGCCCGAGGACTCTCTCATAATGGGGAATGAGGAACTTAGCACTATTCTTGAAAAGGAATTGGACGAATTCATAAAGTCTAATGTTGGGGACCTCGTCCCAATCCCAAGAGAGTCCGAGGATACATCTGGGAGTGATAGTGAGAACATTTTACCTTCGAGTGATGATTTCTATCCCATTTTTGAGGAAAAATCTGTGACTTTCTCTAACCCTCTTTTCAATTCAAATGATTTTACCTCTAGTGATGACGAGTCACTACCATGACTATCCGGAAGGATGTTGAAAATTTACTCTAACCCTCTTTTCAATTTGATGACGAATATATCTCTAGAGAACGTAAATCCCCTTTTTGGATGAGTGTTAAAGGACATCAAGTGCAAGGTTCTTTCTTATTGAATTTTTTTAACCAACTTGATGAGTCGACTTTCCTAGTCACACCTCTTTTCGATTCTAATAAGGATGGGTTTTTCACTCCTAGTGATGACATTGAGCTTTTACTTCACCATGATCCGTCTATAAGCATTATTTCCATTCTCAAGGGATTCATCGATGAACCGCCTCTCGAAGAGTGATGATTTATTTGATCTGGAATAAAAAGAAATTGATTGGAAGAAGATTTTGTACGATGCTCCAATTGATGATTTGATTACCGAGGACAAAGTTTTCGACCCAGGGATTTATGAGAAGAGTTTTTCTCCGACATTTGTGAAGTTAACCTTTGAGGATCTCCATTATCTTCCCATCACATTTGTTATCCGAATATTTCTTCCTTATCTCACTTATTCGGTGGATTCTCCTTTTCTTCTCTCCTCCGGGAGTGAGGACACCATTTTTGACCCTAGCATCTACGCTTTTCATTTTTATTCTCTTAAGTCGGTAGCATCTGATAATCCGATGGTGATTTTTCCATTCTTCTGTTTCTACCCCCAAGGACAACGGAATTCGGGGAGAGTCAAGCTAAAGACTCGCATAAAAACAAGCGCTTTTCGGGAGGCAACCCGTGTCTTTCTTCTTTCTATTTTTCTTAATAAATAAGTGTGTGATTTTATATCCCAAGTGTGGGGGCGTGCTTCTTTCTATGGTATGTGGTTTCGTTTTTGCAGGGTTCCTTAAGATCATGAAGACCCGTGCTTGTTTTCAATCCTCCAATCTCCCGGTCTTCGATTTTTTACTTATTTTGGAATCCTCATTCCTGATCATGTATATATATATATATATATATATATATATATATATATATATATATATATATATATATATATATATTGTTTCCCCTTTCACACTTGGAATTTTTTGCATTTGCCTTTTTCATTCCTAAGTGTGAGGGTAAAACCTGACATTTTTGAACATTGAGGCCAATGTTTATTTCTAAGTGTGGGGGGGATTTCTATCGAAATGTGATCTTACATGTGCCTTGCTTTGTCCCTCGCAACCCCATTTTGGCCAAAATTTTAAATTTTTAAGTCTTAATATCTAGTTTATTGTTCATATCAAAAAAATAAAAATAAATAAATAAAAAATTGTGTGTAGAAAAATGTTGAAAAATATAAATATTTAGTTGGATAAAAAATAAATAATAATAAGTGTTTTGACACGAATGTAGGCTTTCCGTTGGTAAGGAAGCGAAAATAAATCGTTGACCCACGGTTTTATATCTTAGCTTTCTCCTTAACTTTATATAGATTGATTTTTGCTAATCTTTTATACAAAGAGCTATAAAAAGCGAGTCTAGCTTGAAAAAGCCAAGACTTTGCAAGCTCCCATAATTGATTTTAAATATGCGAAGATCGATTTATTAGAGTTGAGATTGTTGCCAGTCTATGTGACTTGTTAAAGTGCCGATCTTAATTCGCTAGGCTGAGTATTCACGAGTTTCTTTAATAAAATTAAAAATTGTGAAGAACAAGAATGATAGATAGAGTAAACAGTTTAGAATGCCTAATCATAGAATAGTTGGATTTCTTTAAGGCTAATAAATGTTAATTATGGCTTTTTGCTCCCATCAGCTTAATAAATGTTATATAAGTGTTAAATAAATAAAGTTTCTTTGGTTTTTGCAATTCTTAGTTTAGATCACTTCGTAGAGATTCCTTCTGGTGAAAGTAAGGTACATATCGAGGTTTTGTCAGTGTTGTAGGGAAATAGACTCCTGGACCATGGTCGGCTCGCATACCGATGTGGCAGTTGTTAAAAGACCACAAGACTTAAAATTTGTCTATAATAATAATAATTATGTAATAAACCAAAGCTGAAATAAGACTTCTGGATCATGGTCGGCTCGCATACCGATGTGACAGTCGTTTAAAGGGTGGAGGTAATAATAATAATAATAAAACTATGGGCTGATAAAAGTTTACTGCCTCTTGCCGGCTCACAACCGATGTGGCAGTCTTCAAAATAAGGCACATAGTTATAATAATCCGAGACTGATAAAAGTTTGCTGCATCTTGCCGGCTCACAACCGATGTTGCAGCCTTCTAAAAGGTCGAGGAAATTACCAAGGTCGAAATATGTTTGCTGCATCTTGCCGGCTCACAACCGATGTTGCAGCCTTCTAAAGGACCGAGGTTTAATAATGTTGCAATAATAATAAGTATAAAGCCAAATTTCGACTCCAGGGTTATCTAAATAAAGCCTCCGTCTCTGGACTCATAGTTGAGTTATTTCGGATGAAATAAAAAGGATAACCCCTAAATCATGCGAAATTAAAACCTTAATGTTGACCTTATTCTCACCATATCGTCTCTTTAGGAAAGGATTTCTAACTAATTATGGTCTAAACCGGGTTTACTTTATATTAATAAGGGCATAATTTATTTGTCACCAATAATAATAATAATAAAATCTTGAGATACAAAATTAGGAATAAGGGAGGAAAAGGAAGTACACAATATAGCTTAATGAGTAGTTGTTAGCATCAAACTTGTAATTTACAATGATCTTGTTTTTAAGGCTTGGCTGGGGATGAAAGTTGGGGACGATGAATTTATCCATTTGGACACTATTAGTGCTTTTTGTTCTGTGATCCTAAAAGTTAGTCAAATGAAAACTGAAATAATACATTATGGCACACAATGAATAAAGATTGTAAGTATGTAAAATTATAAAAAAAGAACATTCCAAAAAATGGTTAAAATGGGGGGTGCTTGCGAAAATAAAGATTTTTGAACCTTTTAATGGACCTGTTCTGTTCTTGTTTTATTTGTGAGGGGTCGATAATTAAAAGGGATAAATTTATTTATGTTCTGGTTTGTTTTATCTACAGATGCGTTGGGACCAGCAATGTCTTATGTGGGGAATTTGATATTTGCTAAAACACACGTCATTTATAACCCGTAAAACACTATAAAAATACTAAAATATGCTTAATTATATTGAAAATATGTTTGTTTGGTATTTTTATGTCTTGCAGGTAAAACAGATTGAAAACGGTGCAAAAGTGGATATTTACGGGTTTGATTCGATCAAGAGTGCTTAATTTCCAAGATCAAGATAAAGTCGTGAAAAGTTCCCGATCATGCCATTGTGAAAAGCACGAGGAAACGAGTCCAAGGGTGCCCTCAGATATTATTGGGCCAGCCCGTAACCCATTTTATGGGCCGGGCCAGCCCAAACTAACTTAGCCCAACAATTTGAGCCCAAGGCAAATTAAATAAATATGAGTTTAGAAGGTGGCATGACGTCAGCATGATGTCACCCTCACATGCATGGAAATTAGAACATTGAGGGTCATGTGCCAACGCACTAAGATAAAATGAGCGAGTAAGGATATGCCACCTGTTGAAGCAATGTTATACAATTCAAATTTGCAAATTGGTTTACTTCATATCTGATCCAACGGACGTTATTAATGCGTACGAATGAGCTGTGCAAGTCTACATGTGGCATTCAATTAACGGTGGATCAGGCATCATATTTTCGACGATCCGAGGGAATTTAAAATAGAGCCAATGATTGGTTGGTGCAATTTTACAAAACTCACCCTCTTGTAGTTATAAATATTACTCCACCCCCATATTTTATAGTGGTTAGATTTTAGTTTTTTTTAGTTTAGGAGTAGATTAGAGTTAGATTTAGCTTATTTTTATTTTCCAGCTTATTGTTGTTAGATTTAGCTTATTTATCAGTTTGAGCTTACTGTAATACGTTTGAGCTTATTAGTGCTAAAATAAAGTTGGTGTTTGGATTAAATTTACTCGTGGCTTATTTCTATTCTTCTATTTTGAGCTTATTGATAATAAGCTTTTCATAAGCTTATGTCCGGCTTATTTTGCAGCTTATAGCACGAAAGAAGTGTAGATCCAAAAAGCTTAAAAAGCTTATTCGTTTCATCCTTTGTTTCCTCTATAAGTTTCAATCAATAAGTTTTTAGATAAGTTTTAGTCTTGAGCTTATTTCCAAGTTTGTTGTTATTGCTTATTGTTCTACTTTTAGCTTATATCCTAGTTTTGAATAAACTTATCTTATGGTTTATTCGAGTTGTGTCATAGCTTAATAGAGTGATCTTAATGTTTCTGGCTTATAAGTTTTGCTTATTTTGTGCTAAAGCTTGTTAGCTTAAAATATTTTTCATTAATAAGTATGTGGCTGTGCAAGCAACAGGATCTCGTTTGGTTTGTAAAATTCGTTTGGGCCTATCATTTCGTTTTGGGCCGTTTGGCTTGATTAATAACATGTGTGAATTGGGCTTCATTAGTTATTAATTTAGGAGTTGGATTTGTTTCATTTTGGCCTGCGATTGTAAACTGAAAGTGTAATATTGGCTTATTAATTCTGTTATCATTTTTTTTGGATTTAAATTGATATGCATAGTTTTTATGATAACAGTTTGTGTTTGTTGTTTAAATTTTTTGTACCGGTCTACTCATGAGGCGTGGAGCTTAAGGGTTTATTTAGCTAGACCGACTTTGATTAGTTGTTTTAGCTAAGTAAATCGGGTGATAATCGTTTAATTGCGGCTCTCCAATTCGGTTCCATTTTCTACCCTTTTTCAATTAATTAGTGTAGTTTTTATTTTATCATTTTATAATATTGTTTTAAAATTTGTCATGCTTGGTGTAGATAATTTCATTATGAGTAGTGAGTAGATTTATTAGTGCTTGTTAAGTGATTAGTGAATTGGGAATTAAGTGTGGACTTATAAAAGGTTTAGAAATTAATAATTTTCCGAATTATTTAGATTTGTAATTTGATTGTTTAAAGGGCAAAATCCGGAGAATAATCAAATTACACATCTAGTAATTATTTTCTTTAGATTGTTTTCAAAATAAACCAACGTTGTGAGAAAATTATCTTTTCTAAAGATTATAATTCGTTAATAAACCTAAGCCCGCACTTGATGAACATTTCACGTCACTTAGCAAGCATATTAGTCATTTATATTTTTAGATCATTTTTAGTATAATCTCGTAGTTTTAAATCTTAGAATTAATATTAGTTTAATTTTTAGTATAAAAAAGTTTAAAACCAAAACCAAAAATTTGAACGAAAATCAAGCTCGATTTACAACTTGAACGTAGATTTCCATTTACCTCTCGCCGAGGAAACGACCCGGGAGGTTTTTGAGATTGCTTTGGTTAAAAGCGTTTATCTAGAACCCGACGGAAATACTATACTTTATTATTATTGATATCTTCCTTATTATTACGTATTTATATATTAGATATATATTATATGTAGTAATTTGGACGGACCAGCAAGACGTTCTTCAACGTTGAGATTTGTCAACTTTCCTTGCACGAGAAGAAGCAGCATGTCTTCAATGTCTTGGATTCGAAGTCTATGGAAATCACCTTCTTTGAACTTGTAAAGAATGTCGTCATCCCTACGTACAGTGATCCACTCAAGATGCTTGTAGTTTTGCCATTCGACTATTTCTACCTTTGTGACCGCAATAATTATTCTTTTTGAGTAGACGTCACGAGCTGATTCCCTTGTGGCCGCAAATGCATAGAATTGTCTTCGCTTCTTGCCCCAATGTGAGATTCCCCAGAGAGCGAATTTGTCGTAGTTGACTATCACTTGACTCCACATTGAGTTGGGCACTAAGTCTTCTATCCATTTAATATGCCCGTAATCTGCAGCCTTGGTCTTCGTAACTGAAGTAGAGTACTTGCGGCTTGACTCACCACCACGTAGGTACTCAAGGTCGTTATTGATGAAGTGATGAAACGGTATGACATGACGACCTTGAGAATTTGGAACCAACGGTAGTGGCTTTCGCAGATCATGAGGATATTGGCGGCCTTCGGGGTTGATCCAGTCTAATTTTTCTGTTGTGGCTTTGTAGACTTCTTCACAAAAGTATTCAAGTTCAGTCAAGCTCTTGCATGTTCCTTTCATCAGCTCAAATGTTGGACCTGCTAACAATTCAGGTGTTAGTGTTGTAACATTTAGCCGGTTCATCACAAAAGCTGAGAAGTCAAATGTTGTGTCTGTTAGCTCATCGAATGACTCTCGAGGGTCTTGTCTTCTTGCCAGATTGCTTAGCCAAGGTTGGACGGATTCATGAACAGCAGGTACAGACTTGTTCCATGCATGATCAGGAGAAGGTAGTCGTTTAGGTTGTTGAAACCAGTCAGGAAGAGGATGGACCTCTTCTTCCGGTTGTTCATCATGGACACCTGTTTCAAACTCCTGATGTGCAGGTGCTTCAAAGACATCTGTAGATTGCATAGTTTCCTCTACTGGAGCAGATTGGCTAGCAGATTGCTTATGAGTCTTAGAACCTGTAGTAGTCTTTCCTGCTGTCGTGGTTGTCTTTTCTCTTGGAGCACTGGTAGATTCAGGTTCTTTTCCTGACCTTCTTCTTTTGGACCCCCGGTCTGTTCCAGCGGAGGGTTCTTGATCATCATCTGCTCCGTCTCGAGGTCTTTTTATTGTGACCGTATCGCCATAAGTATCTAGCAGAATTTTGTCGGCTTCATACGCATCAACTAATGCCTTGTAGAGCTGCCTTTGGATGTCAGACCTGTTGATAGATTTGTTAGCTTCCATCTTGTCAATTAAGATCTTTTTCAGCTCTAGCTTCGAAAGATTAGCAGCTATAGCATGAGACGTCTTGGCTTCCTTTGAAGATCGTACTAGAACCTCAGACTCGAGTTGTTCGTTCACTATCTTCTTAATTTTTGGTGTGATCTTCGAGACTTCACTCTTGACTTATTCTTTGATTACTTTCTTCATTCCATCATCAATTGAATCAAGGAATTGTTGATTTTCATCTTGAGCCTCTTCTCGAATTCTATCCGACTTTAGTTAGACTGCAACATCTACTGCTTCCTTCATTTTATTTGCCAGATACTAGTCGACGATGCCAGGAATGGAAGAGAGTGCTTTAGCATATTAATTTGTTTGTTTGAATTCTGAGAAGTTGTCCTCTAAAGCTGTTAGTCTGTTATCAAAACCAAACAATGAACCAAAGTAAGGAAATTTTTGAAGTGAGGAGCTTAGGGAAGTAGCCGGTGGGAGGATTGGTGGTTGTTGTAATTAAATGAAGAAAGGAGTCGGTGTTGGAGGACGATTGGTTGGTGCAAAGAAAGATGGCTCCGCAATGGCAGTGACAGGAATATCTATTAGAGAGGTAGCTTGAGCATTATGTCTAAATATAGCATCAACACCGGTATCTTGATTTGGATTTAGCATGTTGGAGACGAAGCCAGATGATACAGAAGAGCTCTGTTTTTTACCATCAGGATTTACCGAAGTTAGGGTCACATGAGTGTCTTCAATTTCCTGGGTTGCTTGAACCTGGTGACCGCCTCATTTCCTTGGTCCTCTACATATGTAGCATCTTCATCCGACTTTGCTCCTTCAGCATCCATCCCTTCAACTTCATTGTCACTGTCTTCGTCATCTGATGATGAAACACGAGAGGGTGTATGAACTATAGGATCGAAGGTATCATCTTCATCAGTTTCCTCTTCATGTGTTATTTCATCATCATGAGTTGTGAGCTTTGGATGAATGAAATCATCACCATCATCTTCTGATTCAGTCTGTGCTTCATCATCATCATCTTGAACGTTTTCATCATCGTCATTTTTATCATCTTGAGCATTCTCATCATCGTCATTTTTATCATCATTTTCATCATCTTGAGCATTCTCATCATCGTCATTTTTATCATCAGCTTGATCATCTTCACTCGACCTCCAGGAGATAACATCATCTGAGTCATAGTCAGGTGCATCGGGAACCCCTGGTGACACACCAGTTCCTTCATCTGCACCAGACCCGCTGGCATGAGAGCTGTGAGTCTCTTTACGGCTTCTCTTGGTGATTATCTTGAGTTGCTCAGCTTCTGTCAACACCGCCTCAGAGATAGTCTCTAACTCTTTAGCCTTCTGCTTTCCTTTTCCCGACTTCTTTTCTTTCTTTTCTTTGGGGACTGTGGGAGGCTTCTGCTTAGTGGTTGCATCAGTATCAGCTTTCTTCTTACTTCCTTTCGTCTTTGGAGGAATCTTTCCTGAAGCAATAGCATAATACTCTTTGTATGATTCAGAGTTGCGGATGTCCTCGTTGGTTAATGCTACTGGCAAGATAGTCCCGTACAACTGAGTGTCTTCATTCCTTGAGATGACATTGATTGTTGTGAACATTGGGTCATCTCTGGCATAATGCCAATTTACCTTGTTTCTTCGAGGAATTGAAGGGTCTTTATCCATAACAAAGTTGACGACTAGCTTGGTGAAACGAGGATAGTACATCGCATTGCCCTTCTTCGTATTTTTGTTCTCAATCTGGTAAATGAAGTCCTCCCACAGAAGATATGCATAATCAACCTTCTTGTTATTGTACATTCCCCATAAGATTTGAGCTTGAGAAAGACGAAGACTGTCGTAGGATGGTTTACCACTGAGACATTTGTTGATGATAGCAGCAAATGATCTCCAGGGTTGATGCAGCTTATTGACATTAAACATCAGTGATCTTCCTTATTTCTCCAGAGTGACCAAGACTAGCTAGAAATGCGAGAATCTCCTTCTCAAGAGGTGGTTCTTCAAACTTCTTATTACCGACTTTAGGGCAAATTTGAAGAATGTCTCTGAATTGATCAAGATCGAGAATGTGCTTTTTGTTATTCATCTTGAATCTGACAGATCGGTTATGAACATAAGCAGAGGCCCAGAATTCTTGCATATAGATCTCTGGAGCATCAGCAGTGACTTGGAATGCCTTGTAGAAAGGAGTGAGCTTTAACACATCGTAGACTACTTGAAGAGTTGCTTCCTTTGATGTGACATCCGAGCTTAAACGAAGATTACATTTACCAATCTTAAGTCGGTCGGCAGGAGCAACTAACGCATCATCCAAAGCGATCTGATCCGCTATTGAGATTTCCATGAGTCTGTTTAAGAAAGAGTGAGTGCAGTTTATAAGGAGACACAATCATTCATTCATGAGAACCTTTATGACTTTTAGCACTTTTGAAGATCAATCATCTTAGATAGACTAATAGCGTATGAGACAAAGGCACCTATCCTAACAACTAAGTTGAATGCAGTTAACCTCGGTTTTGTCAAGCTTTTAATGTCTATTTTAAACTAAGAGATTTGTTTAATTTAATCTTAGTTAGAAAAAATCTGATCTTAAGTGTGTTATGTCAAAAAATTGGTTAAGTGTTGATAACATCTTCACTCGTTCGGTCCTCAAAGAAACACCTTGATCGGTTTCCACTAAATATCACTCGTTCGGTCCATATAATCAAACACTCGTTCGGTCCATATAATCATACACTCGTTCGGTCCTCACTATCAGTCGCTCGTTCGGTCCTCACTAGGACTCACTCGTTCGGTCCCTACGATGATTCACTCGTTCGATCCAAATAATCAAACACTCGTTCGGTCCATACAATCACTCCCTCGTTCGGTCCATACTATCAGTCACTCGTTCGGTCCTCACTATCAGTCGCTCGTTCGGTTCTCACTCGTTCGGTCCCTACGATGATTCACTCGTTCGATCCATACTGGATCCACTCGTTCGGTCCTCAATAGATTTCACTCGATCGGTCCTAATAGTCTTTCACTCGTTCGGTCCGTATTACAAATCACTCGATCGGTTCCCTTTACACTGACACTCGTTCGGTCCATGTTATAAATCACTCGATCGATTCACTCTATACTACACTCGTTCGGTCCTCATTTTATATCTCTCGATCGGTTCACTCGTTCGGTTCATACGTTTTTATGCTCGTTCGATTCATACAATTTTTGATCGTTCGGTTTCTTAAGATTTTTCTAGATCGATTTTAACAATTAACAATCTAACCACAAAACAGTCAAGAACATGTTCAAATCACAACCGATTTGGTAAAATTGATTAACCTATACATATATTACTCCTAACATACAAAAGCCCCTCATTCCAATTTAAAGTTTTAACCCCTTTTTGATTTTAAACTATGTTTTTGGACCAAAACCAAACCTTTTTTGAATTTTGGACCAAAAGTAAAAACGCACCAAACCACGAGGACCAAAAATGTTCGAGATGTCTCTTCCACCATGTGATTGAAATAATGCACCCGAAATATTCAAAAAGACCTAAATTTAAAAGAAGCTAACCTCAAAAGACAAAAGAAGCTAACCTCAAAAGAAAGCCAAGGACATTATCAAGTATACATCTACTCTTTCCCCCTTGCTGGTTTTGATACCTCAGAATCAGCAAAACTTTGTACGAACACATACTCGAGATCGTGTTTTAAGAATATATAAGCTTAGATCTATCACGTGAGAATCAACTTCAAGGCTTTTTAAAACTATGAAAGTATTTCCAAGTATTCCTAAGTCTTTTACAAACTATAAGGTGTTGGCAATATTGATCGAATGTAGTTTAAAGCCTGAATTCACTAAGTTTCAAATCACAAATAAGTCCATAAAGATTTAAACGAATGACATTCTAAAGCTTGTGTAGTTAAATTCCATTAACTCCCCTTAAATTATGATCCGTCATTATTAAAAACTTTATCCGTTTATGTGACTTATTTTGAAAGACCGTTTTAAAAGATTATTTGATGACGATTTCTCCCCCTCAAATAATGACCCATTTTCTATTTAAAGAGCTGTTTTTTTTATGATTTTAAGTATTTACTTAGGATACAAGAAGATTTCTCTTCTTTTGAAGATAAAGCGCACTGACGCGTACACTCTTCTTTTCTTTGAGAAGCGAGGCCTGAAGTGTTGTCTACAGACACCATTATCATGAAGCACGGGTGTTGATCTGAAGTAATCAACAGCCATTGCATGGTCATAAAGTAGACCATGCCCAAGAATAAATTCTCGTTGTTAGGAACAACTGACTTTTAGATGACATGTTTTCCTCAAGGTGAAAAGAGGGTTACTATCTGAAATAATAGCAAGTCATTTGGCATGTTTTGAAAACATTTGAAACTTCTGTTCGAACTTCATTTACAGGCTTGTATCATTGTTGAATGACATTTCTAAGACCGTAAATGTTATCGATTTTCAGAAGACATGCCATTTGAAAACTGCTTTTTGTATTTTTCTCATTTGAAAATCTTTTTGGCTTTTCTGATTTTATATTTTTATCTTTTGTTTTTATAAAATTTATATAAAAAGAAAATATTTTTGGTTTTTCTGAGTTATATTATATACATATGATACAAAGGATATTCGAATAGGTACCACCACTATTCGTCAACGTCATCTGCCAACTTTTTCAGAGTCTCCGGCGTAAAACTTCGCATACCCAGCTTGTTGATTAGAAATTCAATTCTTTCTCGGCCAAGAGCTTTAGTGAAGATGTCCGCCAATTGATACTCCGTATTGACAAAGTAAAGTTCGATCACACCATTTTCAACATGCTCTTTGATGAAGTGAAATCTGATGTCTATATGCTTGGATCTGGAATGTTGAACGTTGTTGCAGCATAAGGCAATAGCGCTCTTGTTATCACAGTACATTGGAATTTTATTGAATCCAAAGCCATAGTCGGTAAGTTGTGATCTCATCCAAAGGACTTGAGCACAACAACCGGATAAAGCAATATATTCAGCTTCCGTACTGGATATCGCAGCGCTTTTCTGCCTTTTAGACGACCAGCTCACAAGTCTATCACCCAAAAGTTGTATACTGCCAGATGTGCTACGGCGTGTATCTTGACAACCAGCATGATCCGCATCTGCAAATGCTGTTAGTGCAAAGGAAGAATCCTTCGGATACCAAAGACCCCGATGTACGGTTCCTTTTAGATACCGAAAGATCCTTTTTACCGCATTTAAGTGCTTTTCGGTAGGCCGAGCCTGATACCGGGCACACATGCATATAGCAAATTGTAGGTCAGGTCTACTGGCTGTAAGATAAAGGAGGGTGCCAATCATACCACGATAGTGTGATGGATCTACAGCTTTCCCTTCTTTATCCTCATCCAGTTTGGACTTCTCCACCATGGGAGTATCCACTGGGTCACAAGATTCAAAGCCATATTTCTTTAGTGATTCAAGAGCATATTTAGATTGGTTTATGAAGATGCCTCTGGGACTTTGAGAAATCTGTAGTCCTAAGAAAAATGAGATTTTACCCATCATCGACATCTTGAATTTTGAACACATTATTTTAGCGAATAGATCACAAAGTTCAGGAGTAGATGCAGCAAAGATAATATCATCGACATAGATTTGTACCAGTAGAAGTTCCTTGCCTTCTCTACGGATGAACAGAGTAGGATCCACTGAGCCTTTTGAGAAGTCATTGGATATCAGGAATGAAGACAACATATCATACCACGCGCGTGGAGCTTGTTTCAACCCATAAAGAGCTTTCTTAAGCTTGTACACGTAGTTAGGTTTGTCTGGATCCACAAATCCGTCCGGTTGGCTAACATAAACCTCTTCCCGCAGATTACCATTCAGAAACGCAGTCTTCACATCCATTTGATAGATGACCATGTTCATATGAGCAGCAAACGCTAGAAAAATTCGTATAGCCTCTAATCTTGCAACCGGAGCGAATGACTCTTCAAAATCGATTCCCTCTTCTTGGCGATAACCACGAGCGACCAACCGAGCCTTGTTTTTCAGAATACCTCCTAACTCATCAAGCTTAACCTTATAGATCCACTTAAGAGAGCATTTTAAGCTCTTAAAAATTGATTTGAACTTGGATTTTTGAAAACAGGTGAATAGCTAAGTATAATAGAGACTTATAAGCAAATTCCTACCACAAATAAGCACTTAATTAACAAGCTAGACTAATTAACATATTTTTTGGTTTTTGTGACAGTTTTATAGTGAAAACTAAACTAATGAGATATAAGACTACAATTAAGCAACAAAGAGCAACAAAAAGCTATTATAAGCAGTAATAAGCAAAACTAAATAGTTAATAAGCTATAATAAGCATAATTTAGATAAGCTGGTATTATCCATGAACCCATCTAAGTCTGGTTCATCATCCAATATAAGCTGAGGTAAATTTGGGGAGGATTTTGAGTGAAACAAGCTCAGTTAAACTTTTGAGACATAACTGAGTGACAAGCTAGTTTAAGAGTAAAGTAGAGAGCTTATTGAGCTTTTTAGAGAATTGATGAGCTTATTAAACCATAAGTGCATTAAGGTAAAAACATGAATTGAACTTTAACTAAATGAAAACTGAACTTTTATTGATTAAACAAACTAAATACAAGCTTTAAAGAAGGAAATTGCATTAAATTGAAAACATTAAGCTAAAACGATTACAATAAGCTAATTTTTACTTAAGCTAAGCTAAAACTACTCTCCATCTCTTTGTGATCAAGCCCTCTATTTATAGGTGTGAGAGGAACCTTCTAGCTTCTTGAGACGCTTCCCAATCTCTAATCTTGGCCCTCTAATCATAACCGCCTCTAATATTCAATCTTAGAACCGTTGCATCAAATACACGTCTATTTGGCCAATCATATTGATGGGGATTGCCAGCGTGGATAAGGAGGGTGTCAGTGTTGTCAGTCGTAACCTTCTAGAAGGACTTTGATGCTTGTATTTGGATGGATTTACTCTGCGTTGTTAATGGTGAAAAGTAGAGGGAAAGGAGAAGAGCTACAGTAACTTTGACCTCGTATATTGACCTTTTTCTTTGACCAAACATTTTATAACTTTTGGACTTGAGCTTGGAATTTGGATTTGGGCCAGGATCATGTATCTTTTAATAACATTGGGCTTTTTTTAGTTTATTATACAAGATTTAAGGTTGACCTGGTCCACTAAGTAGGCTTGGGTTGGTCCATAGAAGATGGGTACGCCTTCGGCTTTGGTTTTTCACGCTCCTTCTAATCTCGTGCTCGGTTGTGTCTGGTTTTGTCTTTATTTTGTCCTTTTCTTGATATCCGTTACCTGCACATACACAAACACAAAAACAAGCATATACATTGCATTTTTCACATGATTTTTGGTTATTTGGGCTCGTTTTTATAATAGAAAAGGTATGTGATTTAACACATACCAGTGACACATTTGGTCTAGTCTGCTAAATATAAGTCTTGAGTTAATTAAGTTAATTTGTGAAAACATTTTCTGACGAGAAATCATTTTTGTAAGTTAAAGGTTCCATATTCAAGATCATTTCCAACACTTATAAATTAGTTTCAACTATCTGAGTAGTCATCTTTATTATCATTGGTAAAACAAAAAGTTATTTTCAAGTTAAAGTTCATTTTCTTTCTGATTATCTAAACACTACTCAAATCCATGTGGACGACCTGATCTTACCTAAAAAGATTATACTATATACGTGGGTTATACTTTTACCCGTGTGTTTCCCTATAATAAAATTGGTACTTTCAGTCATTATAAATTTAAAGCTTTTGAAACACATCAGAACCCAAAGTCCTTCCAACCAACGAACAAAGGTTTAGTCACTGAAACCTTTGATTGGGATGAAGAAGAGGTCTCTGATGAGGAAGAAGTCACTCAGGTCAAGGTACTGATAGCTCTAGGTGATGATGAGCTCACTGTTGGAAAGAATCATGCTCGCAATGGTGAATGGGTCGATATCACCATGAGAAAGGTAAACACTCTTCTCTCTATGGATGAAGATACCGATTGGCAAAATTACTTTAAGTATATTAACTTCGATCTCAAGTTTGTTGAAGAGCAATGATTAAACTTACTTTCTAAGTATAAGAAAATAGTTTTTGAATTAAACAAGTGTAGAGATGAATTGCTAAGTTTAAAACAAGCCAAGCTTGAAGCTATAACTTTTCAAATTCAAAACACTGAACTTACAAAGTTAAATCATGCTCTTCAAGAACAACTCAAAGAGGAGAAAAAGATCAATGAAAAATGGCTAACTAGCTCAAATAAAGTTAGTCAATGTATCAGTGAGCAAATCCCTCACCAAAAAAAAATTCTTGGTGGTGCATTGTTCACTGAGTCATCATCTAAAATGAATGAAAATGAAAATCTTTTCGTTCCCGCTTCTATGAGGTATGACCAAGAAATGATTCCAAAAACCAAAGACTGGGTTGAGAGACTCGACCCTGACAGCAAACTTCCAAACTTTAATATTGAAAGAATTCTAGTCCCTGAAAGTCAAGTTGTCAATGAGTCTCTTGAATCCACTAAAACTTTAAATACCCCCGAATCATCCAAAGATTCTGAAGCTGAATCCCTTACT
>BQNB010095384.1:9161-25884 GCA_026074375.1 Tanacetum coccineum
GTTTAGTGTGACCATATATGGCATTTGGTCACAGTGTTAGAAGTAAATGTGACTAAACACATTAGCTTTTGGCAAGCTAACAGAAAATAAACTTTAGACACACATATTAAGTTACGTGACCATATGTAATGGATTTTGGCTACACTTAAATAATGTGTGACAAAACGTTTAGTGTGACCATATATGCCATTTAGTCACATTGTTCAAGTGTGTGACAAATATTTGTCACTATTTATATGTATATCGTGACTAATGCTTCAAGCTTACTTGTATTGGTCTCACGTTCCAAATTCATATGTGACCAAACAATATTACCAGTTACTTTTTGCCACATGATGTTCGAATGTGTGACAATACGGTTCTAATGGTCACACGATAAAAATGTTCATGTGTGACTAATTAGTAAATGGTGTCTTTTTTGGTACCTTTGGTCACATAAATATGTGAATGTGTGGCCGTTCCATTTTGCCCATGTGTGACCAAAACTAGTTTTTGTACTAGTGATTATGTTAGACTTTATTAATCGCGTATGTCTATCCTAATAAACATATGCTCCAAGGTTGTATGTTTTATTTCGTATATCTCTTGATAGAAATCTTATTCCAAACTAAGGATTAAAATCTAGCTTAGGTGAAATATCATTTCCAATATGTTGACAAAATATGAGATATAAGAAAGACAAAACATAATGCTCCGACTAGCTTTAAGGCGTACTTAGGAGTTATCTTTGTTTCAATCAAAATCAAATTATTGATTTAAATTTAAGATTCTAGCTCCTAGATGCCTGCTCTAATCCACACTTATATATATATAAAGATTGCACATTTCCTAAAGATAATTTGAATTCATAAACCCTTTTGATTACACAACGTCCTCGCACAGGTAATCATTCAAGAAGGAGTTTTGACATCAAATTGCCATATTTCATATTCATGAAATCAAGTATGGTAATTAATATCTTTATTCATTTAACGCATGCAAGGAAAATAAGCTTAAATCACAGTCAATCGCTTGAGTATAAGTAAAACCCTTACCACAGGGCTTACCTTTAAATGTATGTACATCTTTGTCCATATTAGTCTTCTCCTAGAAGAATCAATTTAACCTCTCAGTCTTACCGATTGGTGAAAGATCAATCATTCCAAAAATGATTTTTTTTCATGGACTACATCTTAACATTTACTATGTCGTTAGCTAGTGCATTCAAAATGTTGTGTAAGAAGAGACTTTCTCAAAAATAGATGCTCTTACTTGCTTCTTGTAAGAGGATACTTTCTCTAAATACGCAGCAAGTCGAGCAACAATAAAATTGTTCTCGTTCGGGATGTATAATGTATGCTGACAGTTCTTGACTCTAGTTTGCTAATAACACGCTTAACGTGATCTCAATAAATTCAGAACTTTAGTTAAGACTTAATGGGAGTCTTCTCATTCCATAACCTAATGGTGTCTTAGTTACCTTCTTGGTTGGAACCATATTAAGTAAACACGTGGCTTACTCAATTTTGTTAACCTTGATAAGATTAGAGGTAGGGTAGTTAAAGTTATCAAAAATCAAACAATATCAACAAAGTTTGATTTTACACACCAGACATACCATAGCGATGTGGTATTCTATAAGTAATGGGATTATGAGACAGTAACACAATTCCTTAGATAACCTAATACCCTTTGGCTCACATACTTGCCAATCTGTTTAAACATAATGACATTAATAGTAATTTCAAGCCAATTGCATGCTATAATGTAGAAGTCTTAGAGAAGTTCAAGGACTTTATGTACATGTCTTAACTAGAAGACATAACATGTTAATCGCTAACATTACGTTATAAGTCTTTAAACATTTCAATGACTTCAGGTACATGTCGTGACAAGGAGACATGATAAGTCAATTGCTTACTTTATAAGACTTAGAACAGTTCACGGACCTTATGTTTATGTCTTTACAAAAAGTCACAAGCATATTAAATAAAGTATTATTGAACGCCGACTCTTGGCTTCAACTATCTTTTCTAGTTAATTACATACTTCTTATTGATGTCTTTACAAAAAGATACACAATCATTTTGGTTAAAACCTTTTAGTGAATTATGATGAAGTAGGTATTCACTTCTTAGATAGTCTTTACAAAGACACAATCAAAATTCGCTAAACCTTTTAGTGAATATATGATGAGGTATTTCATTATTAAGTTACACTAGTTCTAAGTAGGGCAGCATACATCAAGGTGTATAAGTCCTAGTAGAATATTAGCTTTCTTACCACGTGGTTCGGAAAACCATTAGTCATATTGTTATGTGTTGTACCTTGCACACAATTAGGATTTCTCCCACTTGTGCATGGCACAACATCAAGTATTTATACAAAAAAATGAGAATAGAGTCAGGTTACGATCCTGAGACTAGTGGGTTATGAGTCCACCACGCTTCTTGTTTGTTTGTATGAATAATATGACAATGTCACAGATATGATATGATTTAAGTCAAAACTAAAATTACATTTGCATTACAAGTATATATAAAACTTTATTGTTTAATAAGTCAATTCATCATGAATATTGTATAGATAGCATTTGTAGGCAGACCCCCCCCCCCCCCGCCCCCCCCCCCACCGAGACATCAAAAAAGCTACAAGTTATCTAATAGAAAATAAGATGCAACGATTTCTTAAAAAACTAGAAGCATCATATTGAAAATATTTATTATTTCAAGACCAGCTAGAATAAAATGGATCACTTACCAAGTGAATAATCTCAACCTCCACTGAATTTAGACAACATTACATGTGCGTCTATATCAGTAGTAAAATACATTGCTCCGACTGGATAAGACAACATTAAATGTGTGTCTATACTAATGAAGTGCAAGTAGCAATTTATTTACTTTTATACGCTTTGAATATCCGCACATTATTGGTATGTGCTTAATTACACATACCTTTTACCTAATAAAAAGAGCCTAAATGACCAAAAACGGACATAAAATGCCAAATATATGTGTGTTTTGCTTTGTATACTGTGCAGGTAATGGATATTCACTAAAGGACAAAAATGAAGCCAAAACTGACAAAACCGAGCACGGGAATGGATAGAGCGTGAAAAGTCAAAGTCAAATTCAAAACCAAAGTCAAAAAGTCAAAGTCAAAGTCAAAGTCGAAGCCAAAGACGTGTGCATCTTAAATGGGCCAACCCGTACCCCATTTAATGGGTCGGGTCAGCCCATTAAGTCTTTATCTAAAAAGTCTTACAAGTTAAAAAAGCCCTAAATCTAAACTGGCCCAAAACAAAACATATAAGCCCAAACACATTTAACCATAACATTCTTTAACCCTTTTACACCGTTAGTCCTTAAGGACTAACACTGCTAGTCCCTATCCATTACAACAAGATTAGTCCTTAAGGACAACACCAAATTAATCCTAACCTACAATTCCTTAACCCCTTAACCTGTAACAAACAAAACAGAACACATCTTTTCCTGCCCAAACTACAATTTACCCATCACCTCTCACCTCGACCCCTGCTCCTATAGACAAACCTATCACTCTCAACTCAACCCCACTCCACAAGGTGCCAAATCCACCTTGGCAATCCCATGGCGACTGATTGGACAACAAGGATTAAAGGCTCAGATTATAGAACTTGAAGCCAAAGCAAAATGGATGGCTAAGATGATGACTTGAAGCTCCTCACACAAGAAGCACACCCTCTTATCCCTCTCACAGAAGAAGCACAAAGAGAAGACCCAAGACCTTCTTTATCTTATATAAATAGGACTCTTGTAAGCCCAAGAGGCTATCTGGTTTTTTTACACAGCTTAACTTAGTTTATTTCAGCCTATTGTAATTTATTTTCAAGTCTTGTACTCTTTTTAAAAGTTTAATGAAAGTTTAGGTTTATGTTAAATTCTGTTTTTAATTAATGCAATTTTAGATATGAAAATGTTTGTTAAACGCTTATAAGCTCTTAGTTACTTACTTAAGATGTTTTACTAAGCACTATAATTTTTTTTTCATAACTTATAGTTTTAAGCCATTTTTACTCAAAATCACTTAAAAAGCTAAAATGAAAGATAAGACAAAAAGGGAAGGGCTTATGGGTTTTACCAGTTTATCTTTGATAAGCTGGAGCTTGTAGATCAGCTCCTTGAGAGCTTGTTTGCCCTTGTTTAGAGCAAAGGGCAAGGTACTTTTCACTTTTCTCATTTTAGCTTAAAAACTGCTTATTGCTTATTTACTGCTTATTCACTGCTTATCTTTGCTTATTTTTGCTTATTAGTGTTGCTTAATTACTATTATAGGCATTGCTTACTTTAGATATCATTGTTCATGTTTTTCATTAAGATTGCATTTTTAGCTTAAAATTGCTTATTTGGTTTGCTTATTAACAGTGCCTATTATTGTTGAAATGTGCTTATTTGTCCTTGGTTAATATTGTTTTCAATCTGTTTTAGCTTTTTGTAGCTTTTATCAAACTATTATAAGCTTAATATGGTTTTTCATTTTCTAAGGGGTGTTTGGCGCTAGCAGTATTAACACATGTTAATAATGCTTAAGTGTCTTTTGACCTTTAAGTAATATTTGAAAAGCCCAAACTAAGCTTATAAATCTGTTTTTATAAGTCTGCAAAGTTTAAAATTTATTTTTTAAGGTTTTTAGTAATGATATTTTGAATCTGTGGGTTTTCAGCTTTATAGTTTAGCTTATTTGCTTAGATCCTGATTAGGAGCTTTTAGGTGAACATTTCATGCTTGTTTTAAGCTTAAAATGCAGTAGGATAGGTTTTGGTTAAGTGTGCATTTGCCATTGTGGTTTTGGTACAAAATCTGTCAAAGTGCATTTTTTAGTTTCTAAAGTTTAAAAAGCCATTTTTAAGCTCAATTTTAGATAAGTTAATGATAGTTTTAGTTTTTAAAATTGATAGAATAAGTAGTTTGTAGTATGAACTTAATCTTTTTAAGCTTATTTTAGATTTTAGCTTGCTTTTTCTAGTTTATTTGAGGTCTGCAAATAGCTATATTATCTTTTAAAAACCAAGTACTTAGTTAAAAATAGCTTCTTAGTCTTTGCTTTTCTAGCTTATTTCTTGTCCTATTTGCTTAATTTTTGATTTATGTGCTTATTGAGTCTTAAACTTAATCTGTTTTTGCTTTGTAGCTTATTCCATGTGCTTATTTAGTCTATATCTAGCTTAAATATTATTCAAATTCTTTTGTTTAAACTGTCTTATATATGCATTCTAACTGTAAACTTTAAGCCCCTTTCAGCTTATTTTAATTGCTTATTCTTAGTCCCTAGTGCTTATTAGGTGTAGAGTAGTCTGTTTTAAAGCTTATTTGTTGTGGTATGTGCTTATTGTGTTTTAGTTAGCCAAACAGTTTAGCTCTAAGTCTCTTAGTTAAGGTAAGCAAAATTGTCACCTTAAGTTAGCTTATTTCTAGCTTATCTTTAAGTTTTGTAAAAAGTTTTTTTTAAAAGTTTGTCACTTCTTCTTATATTTTAGCTTTTTAAAAAGAAAACCAAAAAAATGTTTTATAAAAAAGAGAGGCCACAAGGGTCGAACCTGTGACCTCCCCTTCACACACTAACACCTTAACAACACCACACACTGCCAACGTCGCCCTTGGGTCTTATTTCGTTATAACTACACCCCAACATTCTTTATACCCTTTTTACCCCTTTAACCTTTCAGCCATTTTCTCCGAGTTGATGATAAAGCCATAACCTTTAAAGTTGGTCAAACTTCGAGATACTCTTACAATGATGCTGTGTCGATTAATCTATTCGATGTCATCGACGTAAGCCTTATGAGGAGTATGCTCAAGAAGTGCTCGGATTCTCGGATAGTTCTACGAGTGGCAATCCCACTCCGTCTTTAGAACCTATCCTTTCTACTTCTTCCCTTTCTCTCACACCTTTTGAGGAAGGTGATTTCATTTTAGAAGAAATCGAAGCTTGTCTTACAAACGTTTCAATTCCACCGGGAATTGATGATGACAACTTTGATCCGAAGGGAGACCTTCTCCTACTCGAGAAGTTATATAACGATGATCCATCATCTCCTCTCCCTCCGAAAGAACTTCATGTTGAGGAACTTAAAATCGTAAAATCTTCTATTGATGATCCTCCGGAGCTTGAGCTCATGGAATTCCTACCTCTCATCATATTATGCATTTTTGGAGGGTACCGATAAACTACCCATCATAATTGCTAAAGACTTAAAAAAAAGATGAGAAGGTCCGACTTCTAAAGGTTTTAAAGTCACACAAGCGTGCCATCGCTTAGAAAATCACCAATATAAAGGGCATCAACCCTTAATTTTGTACTCACAAAATATTAATGGAGGATGACTATAAACCGGCAATTCAACATCAAAGACGGGTTAACCCAAAATTTATGAGATTATCAAAAAGGAAGTTTATCAAAATCCCTTGAGCCGATTGATTTATCCTATCCCGATAGCCCCGTAGATAGACCTCGTTCATTATGTGGAGCCTAGAAGGCGGTATCACGTAATTGAAAATTGATGATAAGCGTTTGATACCTGCTGGAAAAAGTTACGACATGGAGGCAATGCATTGACTACCGAAAGTTAAAATGATGCCACTCGTAAAAAGATCATTTGACAAATGCTCGAGAGACTCGCTGAAACAATATATTGTTTTCTAGATTGGTTTCTCAGTATACATTCAAATCCTGAATGACCCACCAACCAAGAGAAGACCACCTTCACTACCTTTAATGGACGTTTTGCCTACTGACGCATTCCTTTCGGCTTAATGTAATGCCCCTGCACTTTCTAAAAGGTGCATGATGGCCATTTTCCATGATATGATCGAGGAAACAATAGAGGTCTTTATGGACGATTTCTCAGCCTTCGGGGGTTCTTTCTCCTCATGCCTCTCCCATTTAGACAAAAATTCTCAAACTGCAAACACTAATTTATTCTAAATTGGGAAAATGCCCATTTTTGGTAAAAAAGGAATGCATTGTTCTAGGGCATAAGATTTCAAAGTCCTGATTGAGGTTGACAAAGCGAAAGTTGATGTATAGCTAAAACTCCCTCATCCGACTTTCTGTTAAAGGGCATTCAGAAGTTTTTATTAGGTACGCTCGGGTTCTATCGTCGATTATTCAAGATTTTTCTAAAAATCACCCGGCCGAAACCCATCTTCTTGAAAGAAGAAACCCCTATCATCTTCTTGAAATGAATGTATTGCATCATTTTAATATATTAAAAAGAAGTTAAACCGAAGCTCCGATTTTATTGCCCCCTGATTGGGGACTACCATTTAAATTATGTGTAGATTGTATATAGATTACGCCGAGGTGCAGTCTTGAGGCAACGAAAGACCAACATATTTTTTAGCCTATACACTATGCTAGTAAGACCATGACGAATGCCTCAGCACATTACACCACTACGAAAAATAGTTTATTAGCCTTGTGTGTATGCTTTTGAAGAAATTTCGGCCTTACTTAGTCCTTGTCAAGACCATAGTGTATACGGACCACTCGCTCTCAATATCTCTTGCCAAGCAAGATCTAAGCTGAGATTGCTCTAGTGTATGCCTCCTACTCCAAGAATTTGATTCACTATTCGTGATAAAAAGGAGCGGAGAATCTCGTGCCGACCAGCTTTTCAAGACTTGAAAATCCCCACCAATATGTTCTCGAGAACAAGGAAATTACCAAAACATTTCCTCTCGAGACACTTGGTATGGTTACCTTTCGTGGTGATGATAGTACCCCATGGTTTGCCGATTTTGCAAATTACCATGCGGGGAATTTTGTGATTAAAGGGATGTCGTCCCAACAAAAGAAAAAATTCTTCAAGACGTGAAGGCATTTATTCTTGGGATGACCCCTACTTGTTTAGAATTTGTTCGGATCAAATGATTAAGTCGATGTGTTTTTCACCAAGAAGCCCGTTGATATCCTCACGCTTACCATAATGGACCCCGGGGGACATCATGGTGCCAACTACACCGCTAAGAAATTATTTGATTCCGGATTTTATTGGCCTACTATTTACCAAGATCCCCATGACTTGGTCACACGGTGTGACGCTTGTCAACGTCAAGGCAAAATCTCGCAAAAAGATGAAATGCCTCAAAATGCAATTCAAGTGTGCGAGATCTTTGACCTATAGGGCATCGATTTCATGGGACCGTTCCCGACTTCACGAGGGAACAAGTATATACTCGTGGCCGTCGACTACTTGTCTAAATGGGTTAAGCAAAAGCGCTCCCACCAATGACGCTCGAGTGAGTTTTGCAAATTTTAAAATCTCTCTTGCCCGAGTTGGGACCCTCGGCTATCATTAGTGATCGCGGTACCCATTTTTGCAATGACCACTTTGCAAAAGTCATGCTTAAATAAGGAGTTACTCACCGTCTCTCCACCGCGTATCACCCACAATCAAGTGGGCAAGTCGAGGTTTCAAATCGTGGTTTGAAACCTATTTGTAAAGGACCATAGACAAACACCGTGCTTTCGTGGTACTATAAGTATGATGATGCCTTGTGGCCTTCTTACTGCTTTCAAAACAACCATGCGGGTGCATCTCCTTATAAGCTAGTTAACGGAAAGGCTTGTCATCCTCCCTATCGAACTCGTGCAACAAGGCCTATTGGGCATGAAAGCATTGCAATAATGACCTTGTGACCACACGGATGATCACTGGAAAGTTCAAATGAATGAATTAAATGAACTTCGTGATCAGGCCTTTGAGAACTCTTTGATCAACAAAGAGAAAACAAAGAGGATCCATGACTCCAAGATCAAGAATCGCGTTTTCAACATTGGTAATCGAGTTTTCCTCTTCAATTCTTGATTAAAGATTTTCTCAGGCAAGCTTAAGACCCGCTAGACTGGACCATTCACTGTTACCCAAGTATTCCCTTATGGCACCGTCGAGTTATCTCAAACCGACGGGCCAAACTTCAAGGTGAACGGTCATAGACTCAAACATTACTTTGGAGGGGACATACCACCGATGGTTGTCCCAGATCTCCAAATTTCCCCATGGACCAATGAATTCAGGGATAAGTCAAGCTTAGTGACGCATATTAAAAAAGCGTCTTTCGTGGATGACAACCCATGCTTATCCTAATATAATAATAGTAGTAATGAATAAGTGTGTTGTGAGAGGTTCGCCTCTTCCTTTCTCCTGTTTTGTGGTTTTTGTTGTATGTCCATATTGCCTTGATATGACGCTCACGTGCTCGTGGTTTTGTCCTTCGTTCACTCGAGCCTCAATCCTTAGCATGATTATGGGAATCCAATATCCTAAATCTTAACGACTAATGTTTATCTTTGAGCATACTTAATAAACGGCTTTAGATTTACGTAGAGACCCTTCTTAAAACATTGAGGACAATGTTTAGTTCTAGTATGGGGGGATCTATCGATTTGATTGTGCCTGCAGTCGTTGTTTTCACGTAATCCCATTTTTACCACCAAATACCAAAAAAAAATTAAAAAAATTAAAAATTTTCAAAAATAAAATAAGTGTTTTGTCACAATGTTTGACTTTCCTGCTGGGTAGAATAAGAATAAACTTTGACGCAAATCGAGCGTGTTGAGCTCTAGCTCGTCCCTTAACTTTTAGACTAAGCATTCGCGGATCTTTTTATTAAAGATTTTAAATTTACGAAGAACGAGAAATGAATAAAGTTTAATTTATGATTTAGATGCAAAACAAGGATTAGATGAAAATCGTTAAGAGCTCATAATGTATTTGTAGCTTTTCTCCATAAGTTTTAACCAGAACTAATAATACGTGCTCTTTCGAAAATAAAACTTAAATCAACGATTATTGAAGAATAGTCGAGTACAATATCTATTGAGTCCTTAGTTCAAACTTATACTTAAATTTTCTAAAAAGAAAATTTTTTCTCTATTCAAGGTAATATAAAGTGCAAAAAGAGGTAATAATCTACTAATAAACTGTGTGCTAATAAAAGTTTACTGCATCTTGCCGGCTCATAACCGATGTTGCAGTCTTCTAAATAAGGCACATAGTAATTATCCGAGACTGATAAAAGTTTGCTGCATCTTGCCGGCTCACAACCGATGTTGCAGCCTTCTAAAAGGTCGAGGATTTCCTTAGTTTAAAGGATGTATAATTATATTAAGTGTAATATATGTGATTTAATAAATATAGGAAAAATCTCTTTTTCTTAAATTTAAATATGATTTTGAACTAAGACTATTTGTTTTAAGTTGTGAATTATTTTTTTAATTGTTTAACGGGGAAGCCCTAAGATTTTTGAAACCGAAGGTCCATGAGTTCCGATACTATTCTCTGTGGGGTGTCAAAAGCCTGGTCACCTAAGCCGGTCTCGGCTGGGATGTGCCGAGAAGAAAGTCGCTACATGGAATGATCTCGCTCAAAAATCTTAATTCTTAGGTGGAACGTGAAGCATAGAAATATTGCAATTTTCTTAAAAAGTTTGATCCATGGTTGAAATTCGAACTTAATAATTAAATTATAGCACATTCACCTAAGAATAATAATTGTCGTGAGCGAAAAAGTTCACAATTTACAAGTATGGAGTAGAGTTAGCATCTTAACTTATATTTAACGTGATTCGTTTTTAAGCTTGGTTAGGACAAGTGAAAAATCGAGGACGAGTGCATTTATCCTTTATTGGACATTTAGATTTGAAGTGCTTCTATAACTATGACCCTAAAGTTATGAAAGTAACGTAAGTCCAGACATTCTAGTTAGAAAAAGAAAAAGAAAAAATCTAAAAAATTGTGTAGTTTAGTGTAATAATTTAAAAATTTATAAAACGGGGCTTTTCAAAACTAATGAATTCTTTATTCCCTTGATGAACACTTAGCTACTTTTCGAGGTAATTAGTCGAGGGGATTGAGATTCTTGGTTTTCCTAAGTGTTTACTTATAGCATTGCGTGAGGACACGGCAATAGTTTAGTATGGGGGATTTTGGTATGTGCTTAATTACACATACCTTTTGCCTATAAAAACGAGCCTAAATGACCAAAAACGGACATAAAATACCAAATATATGTGTGTTTTGCTTTATATACTATGCAGGTAACGGATATTCACTAAACGACAAAAATGAAGCCAAAACCAACAAAACCGATCATGAGAATGGATAGAACGTGAAAAGTCAAAGTCAAAGTCAAAAAGTCAAAAAGTCAAAGTCAAAGACGTGTGCATCTTAAATGGGCCAACCCGTACCCCATTTAATGGGTTGGGTCAGCCCATTAAGCCTTTATCTAAAAAGTCTTACAAGTTAAAAAAGCCCTAAATCTAAACCGGCCCAAAACAAAACATATAAGCCCAAACACATTTAACCATAACATCCTTTAAACCTTTTACACCGTTAGTCCTTAAGGACTAACACTGCTAGTCCCTATCCATTACACAGTTAGTCCTTAAGGACTAACACCATTAATCCTAAACCTAACAATTCCCTTAACCCCGTTAACCTGTAACAAACAAAACAAAATACCCTTTTCCCGCCCAAACTACTATTCACCCATCACTCTCACCTCGACCCCTGCTCCCATAGACAAACCCATCACTCTTAACTCAACCTCACTCCACAAGGTTTCAAATCCACATTGGCAATCCCATGGCGACTGATTGGACAACAAGGATTAAAGGCTCATATTATAGAACTTGGAGCCAAAGCAAAATAGATGGCTAAGATGATGACTTGAAGCTCCTCACACAAGAAGCACACCCTCTCATCCCTCTCACAGAAGAAGCACAAAGAGAAGACCCAAGACCTTCTTTATCTTATATAAATAGGACTCTTGTAAGCCCAGGAGGCTATCTAATTTTTTACACAACTTAACTTAGTTTAATTCAGCTAATGTAATTTATTTTCAAGTTCTTGTACTCTTTTAAAAGTTTTAATGAAAGTTTTGAGGTTTTATGTAAATCCTCTTTTTAAGTTAATGCAATATTAAATGATATGAAAATGTTTGTTAAAACACTTATAATCCTTATTTACTTAAGCTGTTTTACTTAAGCACTATAAGTTTTTCCAAAACTTATAATGTTTAAGCCATTTTTACTCAAAATTACTTAAAAAGATAAAATGGAAGATAAGCCAAAAAAGGAAGGGCTTATGGGTTTTACCAACTTATCTTTGATAAGCTGGAGCTTGTAGATCAGCTCATTGAGAGCTTGTTTGCCCTTGTTTAGAGCAAAGGGCAAGGTACTTTTCACTTTTCTCATTTTAGCTTAAAACTGCTTATTGCTTATTTACTGCTTATTCACTGCTTATCTTTGCTTATTTTTGCTTATTAGTGTTGCTTATTACTTATTCATGCTTGCTTATAGTTTAGATTTCATTTGTTCATGTTTTTTTTATAAGATTGCAATTTTTAGCTTTAGAAAATTCTTATTTTGGTTTGCTTATTATCAAGTGCTTATTAGTGGTTGAAATGTGCTTATTTATCCTTAGTTAATACCGTGTTCAATCTGTTTTAGTTTTTTGTAGCTTTTATCAAACTGTTATAAGCTTAATATGGTTTTTCATTTTCTTAAGGGGTGTTTGGCACTAGCAGTATTAACACATGTTAATACTGCTTAAGTGTCTTTTGACCTTTAAGTCAAATTTGAAAAGCCCAAACTAAGCTTATAAATCTGTTTTTATAAGTCTGCAAAGTTTAAAATTCATTTTTAAGGTTTTTAGTAATGATATTTTGAATCTGTGGGTTTTTAGCTTTATAGTTTAGCTTATTTGCTTAGATCCTGATTCGGAGCTTTTAGGTGAACATTTCATGTTTGTTTTAAGCTTAAAATGCAGTAGGATAGGTTTTGGTTAAGTGTGCATTTGCCATTGTGGTTTTGGTACAAAACTTCAATGTGCATATTTTAGTTTCTAAAGTTAAAAAGCTTAATTTTTAAGCTCAATTTTAGATAAGTTAATGATAGTTTTAGTTTTTAAAATTGATAGAATAAGTAGTTTGTAGTATGAACATAATCTTTTTAAGGTTATTTTGGATTTTAGCTTGTTGTTTCTAGCTTATTTGAGGTCTGCAAATAGCAATATTATCTTTTAAAAACCAAGTACTTAGTTAAAAACAGCTTCTTAGTCTTTGCTTTTTCTAGCTTATTTCTTGTCTTATTTTCTTAATTTTTAATTTTATGTGCTTGTTGAGTCTTAAACTTAATCTGTTTTTCCTTTGTAGCTTATTCCATGTGCTTATTTAGTCTTATTCTTAGCTTAAAGTTTGTCAAAATTCTTTTTTAAACTGTCTTATATATGCATTATGTCTGTAAACTTTAAGCCCCTTTCAGCTTATTTTAATTGCTTATTCTTAGTCCCTAGTGCTTATTAGGTGTAGAGTAGTCTGTTTTTAAGCTTATTTGTTATGGTACTTGCTTATTGTGTTTTAGTTAGCCAAACAGTTTAGCTCTAAGTCTTTTAGTTAAGATAAGTAAAATTGTCACCTTAAGTTAGCTTATTTCTAGCTTATCTTTAAGTTTTGTAAAAAGTTTCTTTTATAAAGTTTGTCACTTCTGCTTATATTTTAGCTTTTTAAAAAGAAAACCAAAATAAAGTTTTATAAAAAAGAGAGGTCATAGGGGTCGAACCTGAGACCTCCCTTTCACACACCAACACCTTAACAACACCACACACTGCCAACTCGCCCTTGGGTCTTTTTCGTTATAACTTCACCCCAACTTTCTTTTATACCCTTTTTACCCCTTTAAGCTTTCAGCCATTTTCTGCTTATTTGTAGCTTATTTAAATAAGCTATTGGGCTAATTTTATTTTTCATAGGATTATAATTGTGCAAAGTACTTTTCCTGAATTTTTTAGAATTTTTCAAATTAGTTTATAGTATTTTTAATGCATTTTCTAGTTTAGTAAGTGTTTTAATTCATAATACAAATATAAAAGACAATAATATAATTCTTTTTTTTTATTTCTTTTATCATTTAGGGAGTTTTAAAAATTGAATTTGCTTTTATAGGGTTTTTAATTTGTAATTTAGGATTTTTAAAGTTCGGGTTTTGATCCCGTTATTGTTTTTCGTGTTTTAACTTTAATTGCTTTCTTTTTTAGCTTGATTTTAGTTGTTCTTGCATATTAATTGTAGAAATAGAATCAAAAAAATCATTGAATCATTCAATCACGCGATCACGAACTTAATCACGATTCTCAATTCACGCCTCGTCGGGAAACGACTCGGGAAGGTTTTGGATTTTACTTTGGATAAAAGTAATCTCTTAGAAGCCTTCGGAATACTTACTCTCTCTTATCATTTGATATTTTGATTTTAATTATATATATATATATAATATATATTATATAATATATATATATAAATATATATATAATATCTTATATATATATATTATACTATAAGTATAATTAAGTTTGAGATATTACTCTAATATGAGCCCTCACAGACTAGTAAACATGTACTTAGATATTCAAGGAAGTGCATCAAGTTCTACTATATATATGATGGACTAGCCATCAATGCCATTATTTTACTTGAAAGTTTTTGCATGCAATTCCTCCTTCTACATTACCTCAAGGGTGTGTAGAACTTAGAAAGAAATATCAGTTAGAGAGAAAACTACTAAAACAGCTATTAATTTCCTTTTCTCTTTCGCGCTTTATTGAATTTCCATTCTAATTTATTAAAACTCATACTATGTCTGACACTTCAAGATGTATCTTTGGTGCTAAGAAAGCTGTTCTCTATCACCAACTAAGATGTGCAACTGTACTTAACCGTTTAACTTTTACAAGACAAAACAATTTCTCGAGTAAGCATGCTTTGAGTTTGATTAGGATTGGAAAAATTCAAGTGTTCCTATTATAGCTTTCTAATACAAGTAGAAAGGATAGGAATAAGTTGTTTCCTTATAAGGAAAGAAGTCTTAGTTTGTCTTCCTCTAACAAGGAAAGGAAACAAACTTTTGTTTACAGTTTGTGTTGCATAAATGTCATTAATAGAAATTACAAAGTTCAATTTAGTATTTTCGATAATTATCCTTTTAAAATTAACTACCCAAGTTTATAATATAAAACAATTAATTTTACAAAATGCTAAGATCCTCATTGAGATTCCACCATCACATCAGTTGATCTGCTAGCAATGATAGATTTAATAGGTAGGTGGCGTTCACCAATTGCAAAAACCTGTGCAATTCTTAGACCATATAGGACTCATGACATTTGTAACCGGAGAAAGAATGTCAAGTTGGCATGTTTAGTCTCATCCTTGCCTCGAGCCAAGGTCTCACCTGCTTAACTTGATTAAGTCATCCAATGCGAGAACATGTGAGAATATATTTAGGTCTCACGCATAGAGAATAATCACCCTGGGTTACAGTTCACCTATGTCTCACGTAGAGTAAAAAGCAAATGCAAGTGTTTTCAACCAATTGGACGGCATGACTTAAATTTGACGGGTATTATCTTTGATAAATACATGATCAAAAAGTGTGTACGAGGAAGCATGCATTCATCCTTCATAGCACTAGTTAAAAACTATTTTTAACTTAAGTCTAATACTTGTTTTATATCTTTTATGTGTCAAGTTGTTCGTTTTCATGACTAATATATAACCTAGGTAGAATAAATATTAGTTTGAACAATACACAAATTAAATAACAATCATAACATTTATTTAGTGTTATTTATATAAAAACAAGTGTTTAGTTTCAAATCATATTTAAACTTTAAACTAAATCAAAGATTTAGTTTCCAAAATTACTTTGTGTTTTATTTTTAGTTTTCTAAAACATTTGCTAGTTTATATACATTCTAAACATATATAAAAGCAAACAAACAAACACAACCACAAGTATACAAAGCCTCAACCGACGAAAAAACCTATGCTTGGTCTCATGAGCCATCACAAGAACCAAGAAGTCAACTAAGGGTTAACCACGCAACCACAAGGAGTGCTCCCACTTGCTCCAAGAACCATCATGAGCAAGTGAACCCTTAATGAACATGATGCCCAAAACTGCCATAAAATTTCAGCTTTATTGACAGGCCTGAAACTCCTAGAAGGATTCTTCCTCAATTTGAGCTCCAGTTGAAGAAGTTGTATCCCCATGAGTTTTGCACCTGCTCCCAAAATTTCAGCCTCTAACTCCTTATAGAACTCTAGAAAATCCATTTTTAGTGGAGGTTACTCCAATAGCTCCGAATTTGACTTTATGCCTTTAACTTTTGCGCCATTCGAATCCAAACATCGGTTACAATAATTTTATGATTAAATGCATTTATCCAAACATCTAACTACTGTAAAGTGACCAAACAATGGCTACAACAAAAATTAAAACCATACAAAAAGAAGCCGAAACAATGGCAAATCCCAAAACTAAAATTAAATGCACTATCAAGCGAATCAAGTCACAAGTGGTCAAAGTTTTCATCAGCTTTGCATACACAACATAATAATACCATAATATCATGTATTAACAAGGTGTTGGCTAAGTACATGGCCAAACATGCATGTATTTGCCATGGAAACAAAATGATTAACAAAAAATAAATTGTTTAGCCAACGAATCAAAGAAATAAATTAACAAAAATTAAAACCCCGATTTGTACGTGTAACCAATGGCTTTACTAAAGACCTTATAACAACCATATTAATTCAGAAATTAATGCCCAAGGGGCTGATGTAACACCCCCAAATTGGGTCGCAGCGGAATAAGGGTCCGGGGCGTGTTACTTCATAGATCAATAACACAAGATG
>BQNB010095385.1:0-18937 GCA_026074375.1 Tanacetum coccineum
TTCTTTTCATTTCAAAAAAATAAAACACACACATAGGTGTGTGTGTGTTTCGTCCGCCACCCAACCACCACAAACCACCATAATTTCTAACTTTGATCAAGAATGTGTTATTCCGGGTTGATAAGAGTGTTTGGGTATTCATTTAAACAACGTTTGGGTTGTCCGATTCGTGTCAAAATCTATAAATTTGAAGATTTTCTTGTAAGTTTTTAAATTTAAATTTTGTTTGTCCTTTTGGGTTTATTTTGATGCATAGATGTTAGTTGTACAAGTTGATCGTTGTGAAAATCAATTTTTGAAAGTGAAACGAATAAAAAGGGGTGTGTTTGGTTCGTTGGTTTATAAAAAAAGGAAAGAGGGTTTTGTAGTTTTGATGTTGTGGTCGTGATGGTTGAATAACATATGTTGCTAGATAGCTTATTTTAGATAATAGCTTGTATAGCTTATTTTGGATAATAGCTTGTATAGCTTATTTGTGGGCTTATTTTAAGCATTTCGTGGCTTATTTTGGGCTTATAGGCCACGTCTTTCATCAAGATCACTAGGGAAGTGATCTTTGATTATTTTGTGTTATGGCGTATGTTTGTGGACTATTTTTGAGGCTTATGGTGGTAACCAAATGCGATGCGTAGCTTACTAGTTTATTTTTAAGCTTAATATACGTATTTTTGAGCTATTGGACTCACAGCCCAATAAGTCCATTTAAGTCGTGGCTTAATGGGATGGCTTATTATGGTCCGGATTATTTTCTACTTATAAGTATATGCTTATAGCTTATATATGTAAATTGACCTTGGTTTTAGACTTGGATCGTATTTTAGACTTATAAATGTCTTAATGGACTCTTGTTAGGCCTTAAAGCTCAATAAGCGATATTTAGTCATTATGAGAGTTTTAATGGACTTTTGAAAGTGAAAATGTGTTTACGAAGTGATATTGAACTATATTTTGGGAAAAACGTTTAGTAAACGTTAAAGATTGATATTTTTGGAATTATGGCGAAAAGAGTCGAATTTGTAAAAAGTGTTGAAAATAAGGTTTGAAACCTTGGAAAATGTTGTATGAGCGTACGGGTCATGTCGAAATTTTGTAAAAAGTTTATACTTAGAATTTTTCCTAAAAACATGATTTTTGATTTTAAATAATAAAATATTATTTAATTTTTTTTATTTTTTTATTTAATAAATTCATTAAAAGACGAAAAATATAATTTTTCTCGAAACTTCTCAAATGTGTTTATTATGAGTAAACGTTTCATTTTCAACCGTATTATGATTATTTTGAAGTGACTAAGGTTTACCGAATGGACTTGTCGAGATATATTTATAATTAATAATTATAAATATTTATTTATATTACTTATCTATTTTCTCTAAATAGTATAAGTTTGTATTATCGGGGAATGAGATTGATATGATTGTGGAAATATGTCGTCAACCATCACACCACTAAATTGTTTTGGGTAATTGTACAACGCGTCTAAACTCTATGCATCAAACGTGAAGATTTTTTTGGAATTGGTGATTAAATTGGGACATTAACTGGACTAGGTCGTGTGCGGGCGTCGTTGCATTTGCTTGTGTGATTGAGATTTGGTTGCTAAAGACTTGCTTGAGGTGAGTTCTCGTAGCCCACATTTTACTGTTTTTCCGTTGGGGGAAAATGATACTCAAGTGTGTTTTGAATTGAACTGTGCGAAATGTGGTTTTGTTTTTGGGACAAGTTATGTGCTTATGACTGCTATGTGAATATTATGTGATGCATGATTGTTTGGATCAGAGGGGTACGCCTATCCCAGTATTTGTATGATTGTTTGGATCGGAGGGGTACGCCTACCCAGTATTTGTGTGATTATTAGAGTGGATGGGTACGCCTACCCGGGTTTGTGTGTGGTCCTGCCCTAATTTTAGTGCTTTAGCTGGTAGGCCCTTTAGGTGCGTAAGTGACATATGGTTATTGATTAGCTGTGATGCTAAGGTTGTTTGCATATATTCACTGTCATATAGCACTATTATCCACTGTTGAAATATTGGCACAACTTTTGGGTTAAGGTCAAATCTACGAGCTCACCAACATTATTGTTGACGTTTTCGAGTATCATTTTTAGGTGAAGTGAAAGAAGAATAGTTTGGTGATTGTGATAGCAGACTTAGAAGTATCCCGAGTGAAATTTCATGTAAAGTCTTGATTGTTTGGTTTATTTGGCTATAGTATTTGGATGTTTTGGATTAAGTTTGGATCATGGACCCCTGTGAGGGCATTTGAATAATTGTAAGAGATTATGGATTTTAGTTGCGATTTGGGACTGATTCGCACGAAACGTGCTCGTTGAGTAATAGTATATATAAGTATAGTATCCCGTTGGATGTGAAAATTGCTTGAGGACAAACAATAATCAATCTTTCCAGAGTCGAAGTCCCAACGAGGTTTGAATTGAACAAATCACAGTTATGTTTTCGAAGAATAATGCTTGATTATCTTTTAAGGATTTGGTTTTAAAGACTATTTTTAATACCAAGAAAATTATACTAATATTAATACTAAAAATTATACTAAAACAATTAAGCTACAAAAATTATGCTATAATGATCTAAAAGATTATAAAGATGCAAATGCTTGCTAAGTGATGTGAAAAGTTCATTAAGTGTGAATTAAGGTTCATTAACGAATTAACGTCCTTAGAAAAGATAGTTATCTCACAACGTTGGCTTATATTGACAAAAATCTCTTAAAAGATATTAATTACTAGATGTGTAGTTTAACTATTTTTTCGGATTTTGCCCTTAAAAATATTTAAACCACAAATCTAAATAATCCAAAATTATTAATCAATTAAACCTTTTTCAAATCCACACTTAATTCACAATTCAAAATTTCACTTAACAAGCATTAATTAAACCACTCGCTACTCATAATGATTAAATAAGCAAAGAAAAACATTTTTATTCTAAGCTACACTAATTAATTGGAAAATGATAGAAAATGAAACCGAATTGAAGAGCCGCAATTAAACGATAACCACCTGATTTAATAAGCTAAAGAAAATAATCAAATTCTTTCTAGCTTACTAAACCCTTAAGCTCCACGCCTCATGAGTTGACCGGTACCGAAGGTGACAAAATAACAAAACTGTTATGTTAACAGTAAACATATATATAAATTTGCAAATTTCTATCTAACCAAATGCAGGCCCAGTTCGAAAATATAACCACAAATCCAAATACAATTCAAACGAAGCCCAAGACACATGCCCAAATCTATTCTTATACACCAACAGAACCTACAACAATTAACATAAAACGAAAATGAGGCCCAATTGAGATACTATAAGCTAAACGCAAACTTAGCAGGCCCAAGATCAAATAATAACCACACGAGGCCTAATTACAACTTCTAATTCACTTTTTCTAATAAGCTAGAAATAATAAGCACATGCGAATAAGCTAAAACTCAGAATAAGGCGAGATAACAATTTTCATAAGCCAACAGAAAAAGCACTTAATCAATTTGATAGAAACAAGCTTAAAGAAAAACTAAATCCTTAAGTCGGATGAGCTCCACTTAATAAGTTCTAGCTAAACTTATTAAAACAAACGAGATTAAGCCAAACACCATAGAATTACGAAATAAGGAAGTCTAGAACCGAGATAAGCACTTAAACAAGATACCACGACAATAAGCTTTAAAGGAGAATAAGCTATAATGAGATCCACAACTAAGATTACCAAATAAGCCTATTCGTAATTGAAATAAGCACTTAACCACATCAAAAAGTAACGAAAAATAGCTACAAGGATTTAGAATAAGCTAAGAGCACATTAACGTATCAAATAATGAAACGAAAAAGCAAATAAGCTCACAAAAGTTTGATCTAGCAATATTAGCTCACATAAAACCAAATTAGCTGATTAAAAGCTTATCTTAACAGAAAATATGAGCTTCTAATAAAACAAAAACGATTTAAGCACAACAATAAGCTATATTCGAGCTTATTCTAGCTTATTAATTCGAAAAGTTACTTAAAAACGATTGAGAATGAGTCGAATTAGCTTGGGAAGCTTATAGGAGTCATTATCTAAGTCTTTAAGAACTTTTGACAATAATAAGCTACGAAAATAAGCACGAAGAAACAACTTATAGAATAAGCTACACGATAACAAGTATTAATGAACAAATAAGCAAGAAATAATCAAACCGAGATCTTCAATAAGCTTCAAACCATTTTCATTACATCATCATAATAAGCTTGAGAAATAAGCTAGTACAATAAGCACGAAATTCAGAAATAAGCTACTACAAAACTGAAATAAGCTAAAAGCTTAAAACTAAAACTAAGAAAACTAAAAGCCTAGGTCGTTAAAAATGAGGGGAGCGGGGTGGATTTTATAAGATGAGAAGGGGTAGAAGTGTAAATTCAGCCTAATCATTACATAATCATTGGCCAATCACTGCCTCGGATCAAGAGTCACACGGATTGAGAGAAAAAGGCAAGTCTGATCTACCGTTTAGAGTGCGACACGTGGACTTCTTATAAGCTTCCTTTGTATGTATGTTTTCTGTCCGTTTGATCTCTTTCTTTTGCAAATTGAAATGAATTGCATTTTATAACATTTTCCTTGAACACGTGTACAAATTCTATTAGCCCTCAATCCTTAGTGCTTGGTCACATGGATCAACTTGATTTAATTTCATATCACGTGACATGACGTCACCCTGCGTCATCACCTTCATTTTAATAACAGATTTTACATTGGGCTTAGACATGCATATTGGGCCTAACTTGGGCTTGCGCTGGTCCGGCCAATAAAATGGGTCAGGGGCTGGCCCAATAAAATCAGAGGGCACCATTGGACTCATTTTCTCGTGCTCTTTCCAATGGCATGCTCGGGGACTTTTCATGACTTTGTTCTTGATTTTGAATAATAGGAACTCTTGATCGCGATGAACCCGTAAATACCCGTTTTTGCTCCGTTTTCAATCATTTTTACCTGCAAGACATAAAAATACCAAACAAACATATTTGCAAGATAATTATCCATATTTTAGCATTTTTAGTCCCATTAAAAGTGTTTTACGGGGTATAAACGATGTATATTTTAGCACACATCAGATTCCCCCACACTAAGCCATTGTTGGTCTCACACGCAATGTTAATAAAACAAACCCGACACCATACCTTGTGTACTCATAAAACGAGCTTAAATGACCAAAAAAGGACCATAATTGCTATATATTTTGCTTGTTTTGTGTTTATGTACTGGCAAAGGTAACGGATATTCACGAAAAGTAAAATACAAGGCAATAAATGGGACAAATCCGAGCACGAGATTGAAATAGAGCGGGAAAATGATAGGCCTAAAGGCGTGTGTGCATCTAGTGAACCTACACCAACCAAGTTTATGAGGCCAAGCTAGACCATTAAAAAAAAAAAGCCTTTGAAAACTAGCCAATTTCGTTTACATAAGCCTAGCCCATTTCGTTTACATAAGCCTAAAAACCCTTAAATAATAAAACCGGCCCAAAAGAAGCCCAACTAAGGACTAACAGCCGTTAGCCTTTTAAACTACAAACCACTTACACCGTTAGTCCTTAGGGACTAACACAGACAGTCCCTAACCCTTTCACCGTTAGTCCCTAAAACCTAACTCCGTTACCTTTTTTCCCTTGACCTTTAACGCCCGTTACCCTTATCTTTCCCAAATTTGAAATACGATTAAAGAATTCCTAAAAAGGCGAGAATGCTCGAAAGCTAGTAAAATCTATTCCTTCCTTGGTACGACTTATCCACGACTCATCCTGACACACTCTCCATGCCACGTTGGCAATTTTAAACGTTTTGATTGGACGAAATGATGAGACAAGGAATTTTGGGTAAGTCAATGCATTCAAGATTTCAATGGTGATTTGAGTTTTCCATATATGAATATGGAATGATTGGGAAGAATTGAAGGTGATTGACAGCCTTACCTCACCACACAACCCTATAAAAGGGAGACAAATTCACTCAGAAAAAGGGAATGAGTTTTAGGAGTAGTTTTAGTTTATTGCTTATGTTTACAGCTTATTTTAATGTTTTTTTTAAATATTGTCACTTTTTAAAGCATTGTACCATCAAGGATTTTTCAATAAGAAGTAAGTTCTCAGTTCTCTTTTACAGCTTATTTACTGTTTTGCTTATTGCCTGCTTATTTTTGCTTATTAAATGCTAAAATTACTTATTCTATTCCTTTGAATGCTTTTCATATTCATGTTAAGATTTTCATGTCCTTTGGATTGATGTTCATTTAAACTGCTTATTTTTGTTCTAAACTGCTTAATTCAAATGTGCTTATTCTTATGCTTAAGTCTGTGAGTTTAATGCTTATTTAACTTTATATGACCTTATGCTTAATCTGTTTTACTTTATATAGGCTCTCTAAATCTGTTTTAATGGTAAATTGGTTTTAAGAATTTTTAAAGGAGATATTACTCTTAGGAATGATGATCAATCGTTAACCCTTAAATGTGGTGATACACCTTCCATTTCATACAACAATATCGAATCATTGAAGAAGGTTGATCTAATTGATGTCACTTGTGAAGAGTACTCACAAGAAGTACTTGGATTTTCCGATTCCGTTGCTTACAACAATCCTTCTCCGTACTTCGATCCGATTGTTTCTACTTCATCTCCAACACTTACTCCGTTTGATGAAAGCGATTTTCTACTCTTTAAGGAAGCCGATGCTTTTATAGCAATCGATGATGAACCAATTTCACCAATTTTCAATGCTACATACTATGATCCCGAGGGTGACATCCTCAGTTTTAAAAAAAGTTTAGTTTTCATTAGTAAATTCAGATTAGATTAAACTTGTTTTAAGGTTTTATATTGATAGTATAAGCTATTTAGACATAAAGCTTAATCTAGTTGAGCTTATTTTGGGGTTTAGAGCTTATTGGCTTGCTTAAATCTAGGACTGCAAATTGCCAGTTTTAAACACAAAAAAGCCACTAGTAATCTGTCATTTTTAAGCTTCCTTTTTAGCTTTTTCCTTCAGATAATTTTCTTAATTTTGCTTAATTTGTGTTCATTGAATTATCAATCTCCATCTGTTTTCATGTTTTAACTTTTTCTCTTTGCTTATTTGGCTTTAATCTTAGCTTAAAATTCTTTGATATTAGTCCTTTGTAAGTCCTTTATAGTCCCTTTTGTGTCCACTGATTTAATATCTTTTAGTGCTCTTTCAGCTTAATCTACTTGCTTATTTTAAATCCTTTGTGCTTATAAGGTTTACATCTAGATCTGTCTTCAGCTTATTTGCCTTTTAGTTGCTTATTTAAGTCTAAAAAAACCAAACAGTTTAAGCATATAGCCTCTTAGTTTAAACCCTAGTCTGTCAACTTTAAGCAGCTTATTTCCAGCTTTTAGTGAGTTTTAAGAAAAAATTCTTTCACAAAAAAAGTCTTAGTTAGGGCTATTGATAAGAAAAAAAATGCGTAAAATTTTAGCTAATAAAAAAAAAGCAAAAACGTAGGCAGTATAGGGAGGCCCAAGGCTCAAACCCTGGACCTCAACCTTTAACCACCCGCTTTTACACACACCTCCACTACCATATGCCCTTGGGTCTTTTTCGATTTATACTTGCAATATTTAATTTATAAGGGTTATTTCTAGTTTAAGCTTACAGCTTATATTAGCTTATTTATAGCTTATTCGTTCAGCCATTTTTCCAGTTCTTATTTTTCTTAGATTCCTCATAGTTCAAAGTATTTTTCCCATTTTTTTCAAAATTTTAATAATTAGTTTGCTATTTTTAATATTTAATTTAGATTAAAATAGTTTTTAATTCATAATAAATAAAATAAAAGTCAAAAAAATATAATTTTTTTTTCTAAAATTTTCTTTAATAATTTAGGTCTTTTAAAAAATAAATTTGCTTTTCTAGAGTTAAAATTTGAAGTTTTAGGTTTTTAAGTCGCGTTTTAATTCCCGTTAACGTTTTTCGTGTTTAATTCATTTTAGCTTTAATTGTTGCTTGTTTTTATTTGTTATTTGCTTTATATTTGTAGAAATTAGAATCAAAATCAAAAAATCTTAATCTATTCAAAATCCCGATTACAAATCTTAGCTCGAAGTTCAATTCACGCCTCGCAGGAACAAAAACGACCCGAGAAACGACTAGAAGGGGTTACTTTCGAAGTCGGTACTTCCGGAATTATATTTTATTTGTGAGTTGGTTTATCGCTTGCTAAAAGTGATTTTCCGGTTCGCCTATATTATATATATATATACTATTGACTACGATCAATTTTTGGCGCCGTTGTCGGGGAGGCTGTGTTACGAATTCCAAGTTATCGTTTGAAGATTGTTTTTTGAAGATCCTTCCTCGGAAGTTATTCTTGTTTTTGTGAATATTTTCATATATAAAAAAAATATTTTTTATATACCAAAACTATTATAAAGTATTCAAAAATCCAAAAAAAAATTAAAAAAAACAAAGAATCATGTTGTCAATTGTTAAATCGGCTCACCTTTAGGATTACAAACTATAAGAGAGGTATAAGGAGGGTTGATCCAACGAACTTCGACCCGAAAGGAGAAGGTTTTTAAAACGCTTCGCGCTTACCCGCTCCTCCGCTTCTTTGTGCGTTTTTCTAGAGAGATACCGTGCACCTTTGACTTCCGATTACCTAAAATATTGTGTTTGTCTTTAATAAATAAAAAAAATTCCTTTAAAAATATTCTTTTTATCCCCATTTGCTTAATTCTAATGACTTCATACAACCGACGGTGTTGTTGTAAGTATGGGGGTCCGTTTGGTGGTCTATATTGTCTACAATGAACTTGTGTGCGGTGTAAATGGAATTATATGGATGGACTTTGTGCTATATGTTGTGGTGAAACTAAAAAATCATTCGATAATGATTCAAAACTGATTTCTTTCAATAATTATTTCAAATCACTTCCACAACCCCAAACTTAATCTTTTGAGTCATGTGGGAACGCTGCTTACGATTGCCCAACACAAGTTCCGTTTATCTCTAATCCAAACCCGTGTTACAATCAAGACTTTGACATAATTTTCCTCACAAAAACTTTACTAATGTTTAACAACAATTTCTTTGTCGGTGATAATTGCGGGGGTCCTCATGCGACTTTTGAGTGTCAACCGATGAATCAAGATTTTCCTTGCTATAATTCTTTGGGTCTTGACCAATATCAACCCCCGCAATATCCCGTCGTTCATCAACCTTCGGAAGAAAAAAGTATCACAGAAATAATCAAGGAGCACTATAAGGGTATGCAAACAATGATGCTAAAAATGTTTGAAATTCATCGGCAAAAGTAAGCAGAGCATAGAGAAGAAAAAAGCGTAGTGCAGAAGAGCAGGCGTCTCAAGTTAGTCCTCAATATTGGAAGCCTCCCATTTGCTATGATGAAGACGAGGAGTGTTCTAATCAAATGAGAGATTATTATAAGAATTCCCCTATAGCAATCGCATCCGACTCGCCAATTATGGACTCTCTATAATGTAAGGATGTGCGTTCTATGAACCAATTCCAGAAATGGAATCGGACGAAGTAATAAAGTCTAGTGTTGAGGACCTTGTTCAAACCCCAAGTGAGTCTGAGGATTTATCCAACAATGAAAGTGAGTGTGATTTTCCTTTTGTGATTATTCCCCCGATTTTAACAATAATTCTGAGATTTTCTCTAATCCTCTCTTAGATTCTAATGATGATTATAGCTCTAGTGATGACGAGTCATTTTTTGAGGAGGATGTTCCGGTAGAAAATTTTAAAATTTACTCGAACCCTCTTCTCGAATTTGATGAAGAAATCTTTTCTAGTGAGATAAATCCGCTCTATAATGAGGTGTTAGAAGATCTCGATTTAATTCCACCAGGAATTGAAAATGATCACTTTAATGCTGAATCTGATTTAATATAATCATTGCTTAATAAAGATACCGTGATAACTTCCCCTAAGATTGATTTCCTTTTCGAGGAGTTCGCCGGTGAGCTCGCTCTTATCAAACCAATTCCACCAGAAATTACTGAAACCAACTTTGATCCGAAGGAAGATATTCGTCTTATTAAGAAGTTATTATATGATAACTCATCTCCTCGACCTCCGGAAGAACTTAATTCTAAAATTTCTGATGCTATAATCAAGTCTTTTTCCCCATCTCCTATCCCCGTTGAGGATAGTGACTCTCTTATGGAGGAGATCGATATATTTCTTGCTCAGGATGACTCGATACCACCGGGTATTGAGAATGACGACTATGACTGAGAACAGGATATTCTTTTTCTTGAATAATTGCTTACCAATGATTCCCCTTCACTTCCTGAAAATAAGTCATTTCACTTTGATCGTTATTATGTTCCATCATCCCCTCGTCCTCCTGAGAAACCACCGGATGATGATGGAATTTACTTTGATATTGAACCCGATATGGGAGTGTTAACTGCTAAAGCTTTTAATCATGGTATTCTTGCTTCAAAAGAGGAGAAATCTCCTCATCTCTTATCTCATCGGGGCTTTAAAGCTTTCAAGATCATTCATAATTTCCTTAATGAAAGCCCGATGATGATCTATGGAGGGGACATGCCAATCTTGGATGTTCCTTATCTCCATTTTTCTACTTGGACCAAATCAAGTATAAGGGGTCGAGTCAAGCTCACGACTCGGTTAACAAAAACAAAGCGCTTCTCGGGAGGCAACCCGTGTTTTTGTTTTCTGTCTATTTTCTAATAAGTGTGACGTGAGGGGGCTGCCTCTTAAATCCTGTGTTTTTAATCTGTCGATGGATTGGCAGGATTCCAAGATTATGAAGACTCTCGTGCACATGGTTTTTCCTTAAACGCTCACTCGATCTTATCCTTTTGAATGGCTTATTTCGGGATTCCTAATATCCTGTTCTTATTGATAACGTATAATCTTGGCATTAATTAATAAACGGCTTTAGATTTATGTGAGATTCCCTTTTATATTAGGAATATACATTGAAATTAGTATGAGGGGGTTGGCAACCCCCACACATTGAGGACAATGTAAATTCTAGTATTTAGGGGGGTATCCTTTCGATTTGATCCCACTTGCATTTGTCTATGTCTTTCATGTAACCCCGTTTTACCAAGAAAATAAAAAAAAAATTAATTTTAGCCTAAAATTAAAAAATTTTGCAAAAATAAAATAAGTGTTTATCACAAATGTTGACTTTTCACTGGTGAGAATAAGAATAATTTTTGACTTGACCGAGCATGTTGAGCTCTAGCTTACTCCCTTAACCTTTATAAATGTATAAGCTTTTGCTAATCTTTTATACAAGAAGCTTTAAAATGCGAATTCTAGCTCAAAAGGCCAAGATTTTGCAAGTTTCCCTAAATGACTTTAAATATGCAAAGCTTAATTTTATTTGGCTAAGAATTCGCGGATCTTTTTATTAAAGATTTTAAATTTGCGAAGAACGAGAAATGATAGAGTTAAATATAAGTTGGAATGCTAAGCAAATATTAGTTGGAAATCTTAAAAGCTCATAAGTGTAATTTATGGCTTTTTCTCCCAGTAGCTCCTAAAATGACTAATAATACGTGCTCTTTTTGAAAGACAAGTTAGAGTTTTATCACTCTTAAAAGTCCGTTAAGATCAACATTTTTAAAGTAAAAAGCTTTATCGATGAATTGATAAATAAGAGTTTTGCTAAATATATGTTTTAATTTTCAAAGAAATTTTCCATGTATACGGTGTAAATATAAATGTTGAAAAAAAATGAAAAAATGAAAAAAAAAATTAAAATGATGTGAAAAATATAATAATGTTGCTAGTATATGTTGCTTAATAAATAAAGGGAAAATGTCTTTTTCTAAAATTTAAGCATTCATTTGAACTTAAACTTGTTAATCCTTACAAAATTTTGAAACCGGACGTTTGTTAATTCTGATCAGTATTCTCTGTGAGGAGTCAAAAGCCTGAGCACTTGACCGATGAGGTCGGGAGGTTTCGAGAAGAAAGTCACTCTAAAGGAATTAACTTACCTACAATGTCTTGATTTTGGAGGAATTAGCTTGCTTTGAGTTATAAACTTACTAAGTTTTATGGAAATTTTTTAGTAAAGGGTTCAAAAGTCAGAGTCTCGACAAAATATTCTCTGAGGGGTGTCAAAAGCCCGGTCACTTAGTCGACGATATTGGGATGTGCCGAGAAGAAATGCTGCTACATGGGACAATCTCACCTTTGAATTCATATAACTAAAAGTGGAACGTGAAACTTAGAAAGGTTATAACTATCTGAGAATGTGGGTTGGATGGTCAAAATTCAAATTGAACACACACACCTTAATATATAATATATGTCAGGAGGAAAAGTTTTACACAAATTACAAATATGAGTAGCGTTAGCATCCCAACTTGTAATTAACAATCGTTTTTAAGCTTAGTTTGGGAAATAAGTGAAAAATAAGGATCGGTGAATTTATCTTCTAGGGCACCTTTGGATTGAGGTGTTTCTTATTAGAGATCTCATGTTATGATCAATAATGAAAGTGATGATGATGTATATTAATGGAAAATAAGAAAAAAATGTATGCAAGAAAGAAAAATGGTAAAAACGGGGAGTGTTTAAAAAACTAATAATTTCTTATCCCTTTTAATTTTACACTTTGCTACTTTTCACGGTATTTAATTTAAGGGGGTTGAAATTTTTGGTTTTCTATACATGGATTTATTTCATTGCGTGAGGACACAACAATATTTCAGTATAAGGGGATTTGGTATGTGCTTAAATACACATACCTTTTTCTAAATAAAACGAGCTTAATTAACCAAAAATTGATATAAAATGCCAAATATACGCTTGTTTTGTGTATTTACTGTGCAGGTAACGGATATTTACAAAAAGACAAAAACAAGGCAAAAAATGGACAAAACCGAGTACGAGATTAGAAAGAGCGTGAAAAACCGAAGCCAAAGGCGTATGCATCTTAATGGGGCCTAAGACGGCCAAATTCTGAAAGATAATCAGTTCCAAAACACAAGAAAAAAAACCAGCCAAATAATAAAAAAAATCGGACCATGATAGAGCCTAAAAATAAGGACTCAACGACTGTTAGTCTCCACACCAGAAATATATCACATCGTTAGTCCTCAAGCCATGATATCGTTAGTCCCTACACTAATGCCCGTTACCAGCTTTCATCTTTATTTGAAAGTATAATAAAATATGAGAAAAAAATGGCACATTAAATGGTCAAGGTCAAAGCAATTAATGTGCAGAATCAAATTAAATGAGAAATGTCATAGCAATAAATGAGTGGTTTCAAGAATTATGAAAAAGTCAAGGCATTCAATGCACGTTTTAATGGTGATTATTGCTTTCCATAAGCAATTTTGATGAATGGCAATTTTACCTCACATAATGCACAAGACTTCCCTATAAATAGGGAAGATTTCATTCAAAGAAGACATCTCAATCTCATATATATTTTTTTCTAGCATTTTACTTTACTGCAATTATGTTAAATTCTCTATTTTAAGCTTTGTTATAAGCATTGATACCCTTCCAAGCATTGTACTCTCAAATTATTCAATAAAAAGCAAGTTCTCATTTTTTATAGCTTATTTAATGTTTTGCTTATTCACTGCTTATTTTTGTCTTATTTGTGCTTATTAATGCTTATTATTGTCTTTATTTGCTATTTAGTGCTTATTGATAGGATCATTCTATTTTTTTTCTTTTCTACAATTTACTTTGTATGAATTCTCTATTCGCATATTAGATAAAATAATGTTCAGTAGCAGATTTATTCATTACTTGTGTGGAATATAAACGTAAGTTACCAAGTGAGCAGATTCATTTTCGTTTGAATTGCGGCATTTTAAAGAATTTTGTCTTATCCCCATTTGTGAATTTATTTAGAAGATGAGCGCATCATATATCTAATATTTTTGTATCACTTTTTCTTCTTTTTTTCTCGTCTTTCATTTTTTTTCTTTTGTTTTGATAGATAGAGTATATTAGATAGCTTAGGGAGCTATCTATCTTATCTTTACTTTTTTTTCTTCCTTATTCGTTTTCATATCTTTTGTAGATTAAAAATTGTTAGAACGGCAATACTTGTTTTTTTATGTCTTATCTATTTTTCTCATTTAATTAGCAAGAGTAAAGATAGAGAATAATTTTTATTTTATTTTGGCATCATGTTTCGATTTGGTTTAATCTTATTGAGTTGTAGTTATTTTTGTTATCGCTATGAGTTATTAATGAATCGCTCGTTATTAGCCGAACTTGGTGACCTCTAGTCTGAGTTTCATCTTTTCCTTAATTTTTTATTTCTTTATGATTATGCTTATTGCCATGTTTATTTTTGGCCATTATTATTAGGGTTAAAATTTGATTTAGTTGCTTAATTTGTCGCATTTCTTTAATTCCGTTAACGTTTTAATTATAGAATCGTAATTTGTGCTTTAATTATTGCTTTTCTTTATTTGTTAATTGCTTTATATTTGTAGAAATTAGAATCCAAATCAAAAATCTTAATCTATTCAAAATCCCGATTACAAACGTCAACAAAAAGTTCAATTCACGCCTCGTCGGAACATAAATGACCCGGGAAACGACTAGAAGAGGTTACTTTCGAAGTCGATACTTTCGGAATTATATTTTATTTGTGAATTGGTTTATCGCTTTTGTTAAAAGTGATTTATTGATTTACCTATATTATATATATATATATATATATATATATATATACTATTGAGAACGATCACCAGCCTATTGTCGAATCACGAGGAGGGGGAATGGGTGGACGAGTTGGTAGGGGTGGTAGAAGGGGTAGAAGACCTAGGGAAGGTAATGTTGAGCATGTTAATGAATTGAATGGTCAGGGGGATGACCAAAGACTGGGAGCTAATGGAGGTGTAGAGGGAGTCAATGAGAATGTAGAGGGAGTCAATGGGGGAGCACCCGACTTCTCGATGATCATTGCCTAGCAATTGCAGAACCTCTTACCTGCCATGCTAGCTCAGGTTGGTAACCAAGGAAATGTTGGAAATCAGAATGGTAATGTGGTTAATGAGAACGTTCAGGAGAACATTAGGAATGTGTTAGTAAATGGCAATCGGGTAGGTTGTTCATATAAGGAGTTCTTAGCTTGTAACCCTGAGGAATATGATGGTAAGGGAGGTGCTGTAGTTCTTACTCATTGGATTGAGAAAATAGAGAAGGTACAAGATATGAGTGGTTGTAGTATTGACCAAAAAATGAAATACACTGCTGGTTCATTTATGGGTGAGGCTTTAACATGGTGGAACTCTCAGATCCGCATGCTAAGCCGAGAAGTTTCTATTTGTATGTCGTAGGATGACTTTATGTATATGATGATAGAAGAGTTTTATCCTAGTCATGAGATGCAAAATTTGGAAACTGAGTTGTGGAATCACGCCATGGTCGGGGCTGGCCATGCTGTGTATACTGATAGGTTTCATAAGTTGTCTAGGTTAGATCCTCACTTAGTAACTCCAAATTGAAGGAAGATTGAGCAGTACGTGTATGGCCTTGCTCTACAGATCCGTCAGATGGTGGCAGCAATGGAGCCAAAGACTATACAGAAGGCTGTGCAGATTTCTGGTGCACTGTACGATGAGGCTGTTAGGAATGGATCAATTAAGAAGGTTGAGAAGAGAGGAAATGTGGAGGAACCTAGCAAGGATAAGAATGGTAAGGATGATAATGAGAGGACTAGGACTGGAAATGCTTTTGCTTCTACCGCAAACCTTGTAGGAAGAGAGAATACATGTGTTTGGCGCAAGTGTACCACCTGCAATTCTTACCATACACCCGAAGGGCCTTGTCGCACATGCTTCAACTATAATCACCCTGGTTATTTGGTAGAAGATTGTAGATGCGTGCCTAGCAATGTGAATCCTGTCAATGCTAGAAACCTAACTGTTAGGGCATGTTATGAGTGTGGTAGTACCAAACATGTAAGGTCAGATTGAATAAGGCACAAGGACCAGGAGGAAATCGTCCAAACCAAGTTGTTGCTAATAACAAGGGTCAGGGTCGTGGAAACTAAGGGAACCAAGCTAGGGGTAGGGCATTCATGTTAGGAGCAAAGGAAGCTAGCCAAGATTAGAACATTGTGACGGGTACGCTTACTTTAAACGATCATTTTGCCATTACCTTATTTGACTCTAGTACCGAATATAGTTTTGTTTCCACTACTTTTATACCTCTGTTAGGCATAGAGCCCAGTGAATTAGGTTTCGGATATAAGATTGAAATAGCTAGCGGGCAGCTAGTAGAGATTGATAAGTTTATTAAGGGTTGTAAACTAGAAATTTAGGGTCATGTCTTTGACATCGATTTGATACCGTTTGGGCATGGGAGTTTTGATGTGATTATAGGTATGGATTGGTTGTCTAATCATAAGGTTGAAATAATTTGTCATGAGAAAGTAGTGAGGATACCACTACTAGCTGGCAAGGTGCTTAGAGTATTAGGAGAGAAACCAGAAGAGTAGTCGAGACTTTTGAAGAGTGCTAAGGCTAATAAAAGGAACAAGAAGAGATTGTTGTGGTTAGGGATTTTCCCGAGGTATTTCCGAATGACCTATTTGGATTGTTGCCTGTTCAGGAAATTGAGTTTCGAATTGAGTTAATCCCTAGAGCTATGCCAGTTGCAAAGTCTCCTTATCATTTGGCACCTTCTGAATTGGAGGAGTTGTCAGGACAAATCAAGGAACTCCAAGACAAAGGTTTCATTCGACCAAGCTCATCGCCTTGGGGAGCACCGGTATTGTTTGTAAAGAAGAAGGATGGTTCTTTTAGAATGTGTATTGACTATAAAGAATTGAACAAGTTGACTGTTAAAAATCATTATCCGCTTCCTAGAATTGATGATCTATTTGACCAACTGCAAGGGTCGCAGTTTTTCTTAAAGATAGATCTTAGGTCTGGATACCATCAGTTGAGAGTGCATAAGGATAACATTCCAAAGACTACATTTAGAACTCGTTATGAACATTTTAAGTTCACAGTAATGCCCTTTGGTCTGACTAACGCACCAGCGGTATTCATGGATTTAATGAATAGAGTTTGCAGGCAATATCTTGGTAATTTTGTGATAGTGTTTATAGACGATATCTTAATCTACTCTAAGACTCAAGAGGAGCATGTAGAACACTTAAGGTTAGTCTTGGAACTACTTAAAAAGGAGAAACTGTATGCTAAGTTTTCAAAATGTGAATTCTAGCTAAGAGAAGTATAGTTTATTAGGCATGTGATAAATGGTAATGGGATTCATGTAGACCCTAGTAAGATCGAAGCTGTTAAGACATGGAAAGCCCCTAGAACACTGTCTGAGGTTCGTTCATTCTTAGGATTGGCTGGATATTACCGTGAGTTCATTAAGAACTTTTCTAAGATAGCTAAGTCTCTTACTATCTTGACTCAGAAGTGTAAGACTTTCAATTAGGGTAAGGAACGGGAATTGGCATTTCAAACTTTGAAGGGTAAGTTGTGTAATGCGCCTGTTCTAGCTCTCCTCGATGGACCGGAAGACTTTGTGGTATATTGTTATGCATCCGAGATAGGACTAGGATGTGTGTTAATGCAAAGAGGTAAGGTGATAGTCTACGCGTCTAGGAAGTTGAAAAATCATGAGAGGATTGTACCACCCATAATTTGGAATTGGGTGCGGTTGTGTTTGCACTTAAGATCTGTAGACATTATCTATATGGGACAAGGAGTGTCATCTATACGGACCATAAGAGTCTTCAACATATCTTTAGTCAGAAAGAATTAAATATGCCACAGCGTCGCTGGATAGAGTTGTTTAGTGATTATGACTATGAAATTCGCTACCATCTCAGTAAGGCGAATGTGATGGCTAATGCCCTAAGTAGGAAGGAAATAGTAAAGCTTAAGAGATTTAGAGCTATGAATATGACCATTCAATCGAGTATCAAGGATAGGATACTGATGGCTCAGAAGGAGGTTGTGGATGAGTCTGCAGGATTGTAGAAAGGTTTAGATGAGATGATAGAACAGAGAAGTGATAGGATTTTGTACTACATAGATCAAATATGGGTACCTTTAAAGGGTGATGTAAGGACCCTGATAATGGAAGAAGCCCATAATTCAAAGTACTTTGTAAACCCAGGAGCTGATAAGATGTATTACAATTTGAGAGATAGGTATTGTTGGCCTGGAATGAAAAAGGACATAGCTGAGTATGTTAGTAAGTGTTTGATTTGTTTAAAGGTCAAGGCTAAGCATTAAAGGCCATCTGGCTTGCTCCAGCAACCTGAGATCCCCTATGGATTTTGTGACTAAGTTGCCTAGGACTAGTAGTAGGCATGACACAATCTGGGTCATTATGGACCGATTGACTAAGTCTGCTCATTTTCTACCTATGCGTGAGGATTATAAGATGGCTAGATTGGCTAGGTTATATTTGAATGAGATAGTTGCTATACATGGTGTGTCGATATCGATCATATCGGATCGTGATAGTCGTTTCACATCGAGGTTTTGGCAGTCAATGCAAGAGGTATTAGGATCTCGTTTAGATATGAGTACGGCTTATCACCCTTAGATCGATGGTCAGAGTGAGTGTACTATTCAGACTTTGGACGACATGCTTAGAGCATGCATCTTGGACTTCAGAGGAAGTTGGGATGTTCATCTTCTGTTGGTTGAGTTTTCGTATAACAATAGTTATATCATTATAGTGTGAGATGTGCTCCGTTTGAGGCATTGTATGGTAGAAATTGTTGTTCACCAATTATGTAGGCTGAGGTTGGAGAAGGTCAGCTAATAAGACCTGAGTTAGTGCAAGAGACTACTGAGAAGATCTCGCAGATTAAGGATTGCGCGTAATCGTCAGAAAAGTTATGCTGATAAGAGGAGGAAGCCTCTAGAGTTTAGTGTAGGTGACTATGTCTTGCTCAA